>CM022779.1:10934333-10936833 GCA_012411365.1 Ameiurus melas
CTTGCTGCACTGTTCTATCAAATGCACTGGTAAAACAAAATAAATCTATCAGCTTTGTGCAGTATTAAATAGAAATGACAGAAAGGTGTCAGTCACGTATATTAAAATAAGAGAAGCCATGATTATGAATCGAACCTTAGTGTCAGGGTGTTGAAAGGATGATCAGTTTGAGCAGGTGTAGAATAACTGCTAGTAAATTAGCTCACATTTGTTTATAATTAAAGGTCTCAACCTTTTCAAACATCAACCTCAAACAATTTGCATTTCAGATTTTAATTAGATTCAAAGCGTTGATCCTATTTTGTGATGCTAGTGGTGGTGGTTGTTGTTTTTTTTTTTCATGAAAGTTACGTTATCACTTTGTTAACGGACGTGATTCAAATAGAAAACAATATAAAATCAAGCTATCATCCAAGAACAGCATGATAACTGATGGACAAGACACTTAAGGGGGTGCTGTTGTAGTAAAATAACCAACAACAGACTGAATTGTTTAAACTTTTTCTTTTACTTATAGTTACATGTAATGTTGTGGAAGTTCGTTCATCTTGGTGTATCCTCAGCAACCGCTTTTCTCTCTCTCTCTCTCTCTCTCTCTCTAAAAGTTAATACGATAAAAATGCAATTTTACTGAGAAACCAGAAAGTGCTAAGCCTTCCGTTCTGAAGAAATTGTGCTGATAGTGAAGACTTCTTTCATAAAGGCTAAATAGTTGCCTCGTTACAGACAAATTCACCATATGAATGATTATACAATTCCTTTGTTCATTATAATACTTAGATTGTATGGAAAATCCACCGTACCATGTGAATGAGCTGTTAATATGGAAATCATACCATATTAGAACGAGCGTGTTGATATTAACCTGTGATTTGTCTTACATCAGGAACTATTGTCAGAGCTGGTGTTCTCAAAAATTTTTCAACACCTTCTGACTAATCAGAATCAAGATTTCAGCAGCACTACAGTATATTCAACATCAAACTAAATATTGACAGTAAAGCATATTTAATTATTTGGCATTTGTATGTTGATTTGCTCCGGTTAGGAAGATTAAGATATTATGATTTTTAGATATGACCTGAAGGCAGATCATTATTTCCGGAGTTTCCAGAGGACTTAGTTTTCCAAGCACAAACCATATGTTGACATTTCATACATCCATCTATGTACTTTTCAGAACATACAGTGACAGATGGTGGAACGTCTGCTGAAAAAGCTAATAAGCATCTGTTTGTTTCCTCGCAGAATTACACAAGAATTACTGTTCATGATCAGCGACGTACGCTTTTAGTACCCTACAGGAACCCTAAAGGCACCCCACTAACTTTCTCTTCTCTTGTCAATATTGGCCTAACTCCATCAGAGAGGTCATTAGTGAGCCATACGGGTCACGGCACCACGGCAGCAATGAGTCAGGACCCAGGAGACACATGAATATTCAGCTCAGTTTATTCTCAGCAGAAGTATAACTTCAGAAATGTTTTATCAAATCAAATATACAGATTGAACAGGCCTTGCATATGTAGGAGAACAATAAGTAGGGAGAGGGTAAGGGAGAATGGAGATAAATATGAAGGAGGCCTAATGTCCTCTGTGTCTGGGAGTGCTACCACCTCTAACATTGGTGTGTTCACTCATAGGGACACACTGTACCAAAACACAAGCAATGAGAAATACGACATCTCCAGAAACAGTGTAGCCATGAGTGGCTATGTGCAATATGAAATACATGAATGAAAATAAAATGGATGAATGGAGTCAGAGGCAAATATTTCCTAGATGCCTCTAAGAGAACGATTAAGGGTTGTGCATGAAACCGTGGAACCCTAGACCAGTTTGTTTCTCCATCAGTGAGAGGTCTAAGTAGAAGTAAAACACCCATAGGAACCACGAACCCCTTTAGAAATCCAAACGTGTAGACGTTCAGTAGGCTTAGTTAGTCATGCACTTAGTTAGACAGATATGGAGATGAGTTGAGTAACAAGGCTGAACTAGAACTCCAATTCAAACTCTTGTATTTCATCATCTGAAGATGTTCTGTTTATAAAGTTCATCTGGTGTGAAAATCCTTTCTCCATATCTCTCCTTTCACCCTTTGCATCTGGCTGAAGCACTATTTTGGTGTCAACAGAAACATTAACCATTCAACCAGTTCTTGAAGAACCCTCAAATTTTGGTAAATGGTCTACACTTATATAGCGCTTTCATCCAAAGCGCTTTACACTGTGTCTCGTTCACCCATTCACACACACACTCACACACACACCAATGGTAGCAGAGCTACTTGCCATCGGGAGCAACTTGGAGTTCAGTATCTTGCCCAAGGACACTTCGGTATGTGGAGTCACGTGGGCCGGGAATCGAAAAGCCAACCCTACGATTAATGGACAACCCGCTCTACCACCTGATCCACAAGATTTTAACACCGATAAATGACAAGTTATAACGTGGACAATGCATCAGTGCTCTTAAAACATGGTTTTCATCGATGGTGCCA
>CM022779.1:10941833-11016833 GCA_012411365.1 Ameiurus melas
GATTATAGATAATGAATGAAAAAAATGTATAGATTAGAAATTCAGATTATAGATTATGAAAATAATCTATTCAGAAACTAAAAATTATAGGACACTTACAAACAAGCTTGTAACCATGGTATGGACATCCCCAACCCCGAAAAAACATCCAAAAATTTGATACTGAAAATTCGCATATTTAGAACTTATTTATATTTATGTATTTGAATTCACGTGATTTCTGAGTGGTAGAAGCTCCCACAGCATGGGGAAACTGTAGGGTGCTGTGGACGTCCTGTGGGCAGATGTATTCTCTGCTCCATAACCTACCATGAAACCTACCACGCCAAGTAGAGGCGAGGTAAGATGTGTGCACGCTAACATTTAAACACGACTTCTAAAGAAACTCAGAAAGGACGGCTACCTATGAAACTAAATTCGACATTATATATGTTGTAAATACAATTTCCCCGCGGATGCTTCCAAGCAAAGGCGGTCAAAGGGAAAAACATTTCAGGAAATTTTCTAAGAATGTGATACAAGGATGTAGAATTTTTACAGACACAGAGTCACTACAAAGTAGTGAAAACGTTCTCAACACAAGAAATGGTCACTCAATGATTTACTCAAATATTTTTCTATTTCAACAAGAACCACTAGATGGTGCTAAAAATGCAAGAAATCGCACCAGCCAAATAGAATTATGCATTTTCCAGTAGTAACACATAGAATAACTACATTGTTGGGTACAAATTACATATCCAAAGTATGTTTCTGTTTGTTACATACTTATTACAATATGGCCACATTTCAGACGTTAGTCCCATATCTCTCGTTGCCAAGCTGGCACATCTCAGCATTATGCCGAGCCTTTTTTTGTAAAATCGCTTTGTTGTCCTTAGCCCAAATGTAAAGGTGTGTAAAGGAACGAAATGCTGTGCAACGTTCCTCACTTTCACTCGCATTTATAACAGTCTGTCACGACGTGAGGGTTCACAGCGAACTCGGCGGGAGGATCTGCAAGTGAATGTAATGTTAATGGTCAAAAACTGGAACTGGCGTTAGCCTAGCCTACTTCGTGGGTGTGCAAATATCCCAAGTTAATTGACGTTCTTAAGAATAAACCAAGCCATGGTATGATGCCTTCTACACTAAGCTGAGGTTACCTACTATTTAGTTATCTAGTTACTTCCTGTCTGAAAAAAAAGCTTGTATATTCTGCTACACTATTCTACACTTGGCTGCTGTTTCCATTTCTTATAGACTGAGCTGCTCAAATATATCAACGATCTTGCGTTGAGTATGGGCGCAACCAAGTGTACAATTGGAGGGGGGGGGGGCACATCTATTTTCCTCAACAAACGGAAATATATTCAAAAGGAATAGACATAAGTAAATAGAATAGATGAAAAAAGGCAGACCTGTTTCCAGGGTTCATTAAAGGGGGACCTATAGAAAACATTTTCTACTGTATATTGGGGGAACAGATTGGTATTTCCTCAACATTAAGGGGGGGGGCACATATATAGCCTATATAGTTCCAAGCAATAGCTAATCATCCGTCCCACATTACAGTATGAACCTAATCGTAATAGGCTATCGTTTGGATATTTGAATATTCTAAACGTTGAAAACGCAGCTGCTTGCACCTGATGTCTCTGGTAGTGCCGCATCTCCGGGCTGCTGACTGTCTCCCTCACTCAGTGGTGGTCTAAACATTGACCACAGAGTAGATGAAAGATAAATAAATGTAATAAATAATGCAAATGGATCCACAGTAGCATCCACAGTATTTGTTATAATGCAATAATGATGAATAGCAGCAGTGCAATAAACATAAACGCAACCAAGTGCAAAAATGCTACAGATGCCCAACGAACTCATTCGAGAAATATGATCTAATACACAGTAATGTCCTGGAACAGTGATGAATTGTTGTACCGGATGATTGCGTTTGGTAGAAATGACCTCCTGTACTGTTCTTTGCTACAGCAGAGTTGAATGAATCAGTCACTGAAGGTGCTCTGCTGTTTGGATCAATAGGTCATGGAGGGGATGGGATTCATGGTGCAGGATGGGTTATAGTTTGTTTAGTGTCCTTCTTTCCACATCCACTTCAAAACTGTCCAAGGGGTATCCCAATACACAGCCAGACATATTTATGCATTTGTTTAGCTTCCTTGCTTCTCCTGCTCTAATGATCTCTCCCAGCGTATTGCTGTAAAGAAGACAACACTTGCCAGAACAGATGGGTAGAAGTTCTCCAAAAGTTGGCTGCAAACTTTAAAGGACATGAGCGTCCTCAGAAAGTTGTACACAGCCTCCATTTTGACCTTATAGTTGCCCGTACAGCCAGTTGTCAAGGTGGACAGCAAGTTATGTGTAGGTTAATCAGCTCAACACCCTGTCCCATGATGTTTATTGGTCTAGGTTGTAGCTTTCCTTCTTCCTATAGTGCATCCTGGTGCCATCTCTTCCCCAGGTACACAACACACACATACACACCTGGGCATCAACATGAGAAAATGAGAAAATGTGATTCTTCAGACCAGGTAAACTTCTTCCATTGCTCCATGGTCCAGTCAGATGTTCACTTTTGAAAGCCCATTGTAGGTGCTTTCGCTGGTGATCATGGGCACTCTGACCCGTCTGCAGCTACCCACCGCTATATGCAACAAGCTGTTATGCGCTGTGTGTCCTGACATCTTTCTATCATAGCCGGCATGAACAATATCAGCAATTTCTGCTACTGCCGCTCTTCTATGGGCTCAGACCAGGATGGGCTAACGTTCACTCCACACACGCATCAGTGAGCCTTGGGTGTCCATGACCCAGGCGCTGGTTCATCAGTTGTCCTTCTTTGGACCACTTTCTTTCGGTTTCCGGAACACCCTGCTGCTTTGGAGATCTCCAAAGATTACCCAGTCATCTAGGCATAACAATAAGACCCTTGTCAAAGTCACTCAGATGCTTACGCTTGCCCATTTATTCTGCTTCCAACACATCAACTTCGAGAACTGACTGTTCATTTGTTGCCTGATATATCCCACCGCTTGCCACGTTTTTAGTACTTGTGATAATGAGGGGATGTCTGTGAAGCATAACTTGCTCAATTTCTAGCTTATGAAGATACATTTTTATCATTAACAAGTGTGCAAACTTTTGCACTCAGCATACTGGGATAACAATCAAAAGTGTGAAGAATGAACGTGCATGACGTGCACCTGCAGTGTGATGTGGTTGTTCACGTCTGGAGCTGTGTTACTGACAGTCGTCAGGACAAAAGGCAGAAAAAGAAAGAGTAGACCCAGAGAGCAGAGTGACTCGTACCTTCTTGTAATCTCTTTTCTACTGGAAAGACAATGCCAGAGCACAAACGTCCAGTCCTGATCCATTGCATCTGCTCTTTCATTAAACTTTCTTCTCTCCACTAACCGAGTCAGGCGTGACTTTTTACTCCACGCCTCTCTCGGTATAAAGTTGTTGCCACGGACATCAAAAAGCACAACAACTTTATGACTGGCCGACGGTGACACATAACAGTCTGATAGTCCCACGAAGTGATTGATTGATTGACAAGTTCAGGTAAACAGCATTGATGGTACATTATTGAGTATTCCTCCTAAAATGTAATGAGAGAACAAAGAAGTTGTCTGGTGTTCAATGAGCACTTTAATTTGAGAAGAATCAGCTCTTAGAACAATCAAAGGTGACCTTTCTTTCATTTTTATCCATGAGGTAAAGATTTCCTGCCTGTGTCCATCACCTCATTGTCCACGATTCAAGCGTTGATGATCCTCTGCTTGTTCTTCTGCCATATTGTGAAAAGTTCCAGAAATAAGATATTTACATTTATTCATTTAGCGGACGCTTTTATTCCAAAGCGACTTACAAATGAGGAAATACGAGCAAAGCGATATATCAAGTGGAGAACAATACAAGTGGTGCAACCGTTTTAGAAGAAGTAACGTATGCAGAGTAGAGGTGTAAGAGCCAGAGTAGGGTTTTATTTGGGGAATTTTGTTTTTTATGTGGTTAGTTACGTGCTCATGGAAGAGGTGGGTCTTTAACTGTCTTTTGAAGATGGTGACAGATTTTGTGGTCTGGATTGAGGCTGGAAGTTCATTCCACTACTGTGGGACGGTTAGTGTGAAGGTTCTGGAAAGGGACTTTCAGTCATTAACTGAAGATTGCTTGAGGCCTCCAGGAGAGAGTTGAGGTAGGAGGGTGCTGTTCCAGACAAGGTCCTGTACGTGGGCATCAAGGCCTTTAATTTGAATTCATATCATAAGGGGAAAAAAAATACACCATTTACTGAATATTCATAATTTCTGTACATGTCAAAGCCATCCATGGCCTGAGGCCAAGGGAGCAAAATTGGCCAGGTAGGAGGGATGGGATACACATTCTACCTTGCCTATCAGTCATACCAGGCATTTTTACTTAACTCACACACCGTATGCAGAAGAGGGCAGATAGCGCTTTCCTTTGAGTGTGCCATGTGCGTTGCCCTGTGAGCAGCTTCACGTGTCTTCGAGGCAGTGTGCGTTAAGGCCGATTGCTAGTTCTGCATTAGTGTGTATTTGCGTCACAATGCAGAGACGAGGATCATGTGTATATATGGCACGCAGACACTCGGAGACGTCCTAGCGCACAGTTTTCCCACAAGCTAAGTCCAGTGCTGTGCATCAGGCGAATGCTGATTGGTTGGCTGTGAGCATACATGGAAACAGTTTGACGAGAGGTCGTGACATTACTTAGGTGGATTTGAATCAAATTCAGATTCATGTTGTTTTAACCAATCAGAGTAATACTGTTCAAAGTACACGCGAAGGGCAAAGAATAAAATGCTAAACACTCGAATAAATGTCACATCCAGAACTTTCCATCTACTGTAATCAAGCTCAGGCTCTGAAACTGCTTTCTGAGAATGTCGTCTGTTCAAAACCTTACAACAGCTTGCGACAGAAACGAATGAAAAACACTCTGTGAGGGGGGAAAATATGAATGATTAAACACGTTCGATGTGTTAAAATAAATAAAATACATAAAACGTTCCTCTAGAATGAAACTCGAGCGGGTGAACACAATTGTGTTGTCTCACGACGTAACGGTACCGCGAGAAATCGCCGTCTTCGCCACCGCCATCATCCATTTACGAATTGCCCGCTGTAGAGATGGACGTTAGCTTCGCATTAAGAGCGAGGGGCGTACTCTTCTCAAGTATTGGACACTAAATGAGGAAGTTGTCGATCGCTAGACAGATATTTCAGCTTGAATGAGTTCATCCACGATGCTGCGGGACTGCGCTAAGCTTAACATGCTGGTACGTCGAGTACGCAATTAGAGAAAGAAAAAAAAGAAGGAAAATAATCATGCATGGCCTCTTAGGGCTTCTGTGACATTACAAAGAAGCTGACTGGTGTTTGACAAGGACTTCATTTACAGAAGGATCATCCATCCATCCATTGATCTTCTACTGCATACTCCTTTTCAGGGTCACGGGGAACCTGGAGCCTATCCCAGGAAGCATCGGGCACAAGGCGGGGTACACCCTGGACAGGGTGCCAGTCTATAAAAGGGTCAGTTCTTCTAAAAAAAATAAAATAAAATAAAATAAAACATTTCTCACGTTATATATGGTGACGCAGTAACACATTGTTGTGCCTCCTGTTTTATCCTGACATTCGAAAACTAATTCCGCTGAATAAAGTTTTTTCAGCTGAGTCCTCACTCTTGAGATCATATTTCCCGTCCCTATAATAGTCTAATGCTGTTTTTATGTTCTTCCCTCATAGCAATTTATGCAATCCTGTTCAGAAACCAGAATCTCCAATGACAGACTGCGCAAATGTCTTCCTTCCTGGAATACAGCTCTAACGTCTAATTCGGTCTAATAGCGTATCTTTTCGCTCCTCGGTGTATTTCGCCGTTTCTACAGTTGTAGAAGCTATATGTTATAGAACAAGGGCGTTCATTGTTTAGGGAGTGAGACGTACAAACTCGAGCCAGCTGTAATGAACAAAGCTCAATAGAAATGTGAGGTGAGACAGTGGGACAGTGAATACAAACTGCATCTGATTCTGGTTTATTCTGGTGTCATTATGATACAAGTGCTGTGTTATAACACTACATGTTGCACAGTTATAATGCAGCAGGAGGGGTGTGGCCAGGCACCAGTGAGAAGTACGGTAAGTCAATCAAAATGAGCAGATAATGGGTGAGTAACTACACACGTGTGTGTGTGTGTGTGTGTGTGTGTGTCTGTGTGTCTCTCTCTCTCTCTCCTCTCTCTGTATGTGTGTGTCTCTCTCTGTGTCTCTCTCTCTCTCTGTCTCTCTCTCTCTCTCTCTCTCTGTTGGTGTGTCTCTCTCTGTCTCTCTCTCTCTCTCTCTCTGTGTCTCTCTCCTCTCTCTGTCTCTGTATGTGTGTGTCTCTCTCTGTCTCTCTCTGTGTCTCTCTCTCCCTCTCTCTGTCTCTCTCTGTATGTGTGTGTCTCTCTCTCTGTCTCTCTCTCTCTCTCTCTCTCTCTCTGCTCTCTCTCTCTCTCTGTCTCTCTCTCTGTATGTGTGTGTCTCTCTCTCTGTCTCTCTCTCTCTCTCTCTCTCTCTGTGTCTCTCTCTCTCTCTCTCTGTCTCTCTCTCTCTCTGTATGTGTGTGTCTCTCTCTCTCTCTCTCTCTCTCTCTCTCTCTGTATGTGTGTGTCTCTCTCTGTCTCTCTCTCTCTCTCTCTCTGTGTCTCTCTCTCTCTCTCTCTCTCTCTCTGCATGTATGTGTGTCTCTCTCTGTCTCTCTCTCTCTCTCTCTCTGTATGTGTGTGTGTCTCTCTCTGTGTCTCTCTCTCTGTGTCTCTCTCTCTATCTCTGTATGTGTCTCTCTCTCTGTGTATGTGTGTGTCTCTCTGTATGTCTCTCTCTCTCTCTCTCTCTCTCTCTGTGTCTCTCTCTCTCTCTCTCTCTGTGTACGTGTGTGTCTCTCTGTATGTCTCTCTCTCTCCTCTCTCTCTCTGTGTCTCTCTCTCTCTCTCTGTATGTGTCTCTCTCTCTGTGTATGTGTGTGTCTCTCTGTATGTCTCTCTCTCCCTCTCTCTCTCTCTCTGTGTCTCTCTCTCTATCTCTGTATGTGTCTCTCTCTCTCTGTGTATGTGTGTGTCTCTCTGTATGTCTCTCTCTCTCTCTGTCTCGCTCTCTCTGTGTGTGTGTGTGTGTGTGCGTGCGTGCGTGCGTGGTTAATGAAAGTCTATTCATACTGCAGTGTTGTTTAATTATCACATCAGAAGGTGTGGATTAATTTCATATAACAACTTTACATTATGTAAGATTATATGAAAGCGCTCACGCTAACACATTATCGTTTTATAACCCATTCTGAGGGCCATGTATGGTGGATGTTCCTGACATCCTCCTTAAAAACATGCTCCTTAAGCAAGAAAAGTGTATCATCCTTGATATGTTTGAGTCAGATTTACAGAAGGAGTCTCCAGTGTCAGTGAGCTTTCCACCGCAGGAAAGCCTTTGTGTTTTCTGGTTTCTCCATAAAATGATTAGTGGTGTTTGTTTTGCCAAAAACTTTGAGAGAGAGAGAAAGAAGAGAGGGATCGGCTTATAGCTGTTATGATGTAAGCAATAACCGGAACTAACTTGCCTCACAAATGCTCCTTAACATTAAATGGTGACTATAAAAAATGTAAAAGTATGATGTGTTGTTCACGAATAAAGCAAAAATTGTAATCATAAGCAAATCTCTGTTGTATGTAAGGAATAAAACACTTGGGGATTGTCGCTCAGGTGGTAGAGCGGGTTGTCCACTAATCGTAGGGTTGGCTGTTGGATTCCCGACTCACGTGACCCCACATACCGAAGTGTCCTTGGGCGAAACACTGAACCCCGAGTTGCTCCCGATGGCAAGTTAGCACCGTGCATGGCAGCTCTGCTACCATTGGTGTGTGAGTGTGTGTGTGAATGGGTGAATGAGACTCACATGACCTTCTTAGGCGTTATCCTGTGCTGAACATGAATCGAACAAGAGCAAAACTATTACAAAGTAAAAATTCATCATTTTCCCCTCACAGGATATGCTGTCATGGGAAAATAATCCATCTCGTAAGGCGGATATACCTCAGGCAGTCATGGTTCATTTTACGCGTATAAATAGAGACGCTCAGCAGGAAGCTGAATTGTGTATACCCCCATGTCTTACAAAGTCTGTATGGACTGAAATGCGTCTATAAATGAGAGTTTGAATGAAAAGATCTGCTTTGAATTGTCCCGAAGTGTTGCACAATGCTGTGACGTTTTAAAAACCTTATGTTTGCAGCGGCTCACCGTGTATAAAATGCTTCGAATCTCAAGATGTCCAAGACACTTCTGTCCTGCCGTGTACGTGGTGTATGCGTATATGGTAAATAATGCACTGATTTCATCTCCTGCCTTGTCTCGGTGTTCTGGATTTTTCAGCCATGTCTCTTGAGATGGGAATTCTCTACCATCGTATCGTCTTGCTATTGAGGATCAACCTTTTTTTTCCTTCTGACTATAAACATGTTATCCTATAGCATTCCCCAAATGAGTAAATAAATAAATAACAACAGCTGAATTTCTCAGTGTGGCTCTTGAGACTTTATGACAGTGACCTACAGTAGATCAGTGGCTTTTTTCTTTTTTCTTTTTTTTGTTTACGCTACAAATTGAAGCGCTTGCATTTACAGCTCTAGAGTGTGTGATAGAAATAGAGACATAAATGAATCTTTTCTCTGGATAAAGTTGTTAAAGATGTGTAAAACTTTGTGATTGGCGGACACTGACACATAACAGCCTGATTGTACTGCATGGTGATTGATTGTCAAGTTCAGGTAAACAGCAGAGATGGTGAATTATTGAGAATTTTTCAGGGTTTTTTTTTTTTTAAGTGACATGAAAAAACAAAGCAGCTGACTGGTGTTAGGCAAGGGCATTATTTATAGAAGAATAAACTCTCATCGCAGTCGAGGGCTACTGTACTTTTTCATCATTCTCTGCCTTTTATTACGCAGTATATAGTAATACAATAGCAAATTATTTTATCTACTGATGTGTCGATGGAATAAAAAAGTTTTCCCAGCTGCATCTCTTCATCGCCCAACGATTCACGCGTTCATGAACACTTGACTTGTTCTTCCTCCAAACTGAAAATATGATATCAGAAAATAATAAAAAAAAAAAAATTAATTAAAAACCTACATATTTTTAGACATGTTGAGATATTAAGAAAGGAAATACCTGGAACGTGTAATTTGGCCAGCTTTTTCGCCAAATAAAAATAAAAATACATTTAAAAAATCTTTATTTTATGTGGCTCTCATTGGTTTCCATAGTAGAGCTATGAAACTTCATTTGCAAATATATTCAAACAAATAAAAAAATAAATAAATAAAAAAAACCCTCGTTTACTAAACATTCATAATTTATGTTCAAACGTGACACAAGTTCAAATATTGACAATGACACGGTCATACATGGGCAAGCGCCAAGAGGGCTGTGTTTAGGGGTGTACGAGGCATACGCTCTCTCTCCCCTGCCAATCAAAGTGACACTTGGCATTCATGAGCATCTGTCAGCTCATGTATGTAGAAGAGGGCGGATAGCACTATGCTCCGAGTGTGTTATGCTGCTCTGTGGCACAACATGAGAAGCATTTCGAAAAGGTGCAGTGGCTTCATGTGTCACGGATTAAGCATGTCTTCCTGCATCTTCCCTGATTGGTAGCTGTCGTATCATAGGTGAGAGTTAGATGGTGGGTGGGAAGTAGCAGGAGAAAATTGGGGAAAAGTCCAAATAGAAAGTAAGAAAAGAAAAGAAAAGAAAAGCTAGCATTCAGCCATGTTTTAGCCACTGCATGAGCACACTAAAAGTCTCATATGTCTTGACCTTAGCGGAGGTCATTCCTCTAAACCACACTGTCTTATCATTCTCTGAGAATGAGCTGGACAGGTCTGCTCCCACCTCTCTCATCGGAATCAGATGGCCTACGATGGAGATCCTGACCTTTGATGAGAATGTAATAGTTCAATTCATCCTCCAATTAAAGAAGCACCGTGCCAGAGAGAGCATGTGGCTATCTCATAAAGAGACAACCTCCATCTGATTCGCCTGATGGACTCCAGCAGCTCTCCATTTATCTCTGAACATTTTCCACTTATGAATTTCTTTTTATTTATTTATTTTTTGCCTCTTAACTTCATGGAGTTGAAGGTGTGCTGCTTGACCCTTCAGCATCTCTTAGACTTGGTCCAGTTTACGTATAGGATTATCTCAGCACTCGGGTGATGGTAATGTGCGTGGCTCACAGACAGAATGGCAAATTACTTTGACCTGTTGTATGTGAGGAAATTGCTTCGAACTCAGGAGGCTGGATAAAGAACGTAATTGGTTGTCATATACACTAATATGTCTCATCGATGCCTTTCAGAAGACATTAATATAATGCCTTCTGAAGTGAATTGTGTTAAAATTGCTTTGGATACATCATGAATTATTAAGAACGGTCCAGCATATAAATTAGATCGAGAATTGACGGATTGAGGAGAATAAAGTGACACTACTCAGTGTGGACTCCTGTTGAGAAGAAGCCGTAACAACCATGCTGTCTATCCCGATAATCCCGGATATCACACAAACGTCTGTCCAACATGGGCATAGTTTACGCCTCAAGAACATAGCATACAAGTCGTTTACTAGGGAAAAGAACGTAAACACCACATTGCTGTTAGGGTGATATCATGATTGAGGGACGTTTGGGACATTTGTGTCGCAAAAATGCATGTAAAGATAAAAGACATTTGAAAAACATATACGTACAGTGCCCCTCATGACAATCTACGTGTATGGTTCCAACCACCATAATAATCACTAAAATATTTATTATAAATCATGATCACGAGAAGAAGAAGAAGAAGAAGAAGAAGTTGTCTCATTCTTTTTTATTTATTTTTAATGATCTTGTGATGGGGAGCATGGTGGTTTAATGATTAGCACGTTTGCGTCACACCTCTAGGGCTGGAGGCTTGAATCCCGCCTCCATCCTTTGTGGGTGGAGCTTGCATGATCTCCACATGCTTTGGGGGTTTCCTCTGGGTACACTAATTTCCTCCCTCAGTCCAAAGACATGCGCTGTAGACTGATTAGCATTTCCAAATTGACTGTGTGTGATTGTGCCCTGCGACGGTTTGGCACCGCGTCCAGGGTGTCCCCGGTCTTGTGCCCCGAGTTCCCTGGGATTGTGATTCCCCGTGACCCTGTGCAGGATAAGCTGTATGGAAAATGGATGGACACTAACACGAACACGTTTTTTGAATGGTTGAATGCACGTTTTCTTAGATTCAATGTTGAGAATTAAAAAACGAAAAGCTTCGTTTTAAAAAGTTAAAGGAACTAAACGATTTCTTTTTTAATACGCAAATAGCGAAATGTCACCGCAATCGTAGATTACCAGTTTGATCCTTGTTAATGCACCTAAATACTCCTTTAATTTCTTGCTTGGACCAGTCAAAAATATTCATTCAAACTGACTGTACACCATCCAATAAGCTTGCTAGAAATTTGTGAGAATTTTACAGTCAGCTGATCTTGTCGCTTTGTAGCAATGTGTTTCAAATTAGCAAAAAATTTGCTAAGTTTCTTTGTTGAGACCTACGTAGCACGCATTATGCCAATGCTCATGTGCTATCTTTGTCATATCCAAATCTGCCGTTTTCACGAGACAAAACAAATCACTATATATTTAGATGAAAGAGAAACATCATAAAGAGGAAGTACGCCATATTGTTAGTGAGTGCCATATGTTTCCTGTTTGCACCCCATTAGTAGGCTGTAAGAGTCAAAAGAACTTCCATGTGCAGACATTACTGACTTGTCAGTGTTTCTAGAAGCAGTAGTTCATGCAAATTGTGCCAGAGATAAGCCATTATAGATATCCTGTACATTGTGTGCAGCTTTTAACTCATGCCAAGTGTCTAGGAGCAAATCTTGGCTTGTCACAGTGCCTCTAGTGTGTGTTCTGCATTAAGTAATGTATTAAAGTTGTAGACGAGTGAGATTGTGATCGAATTGCATGGCTCTGTCTTATCTCTAAACTTGAGCCAGATTATTTCAGACTATTGACAGCAATATGTGAGCCATCAAAAAGCCCCCATAAATTTCAATAAAAATCAGTCTCCTAACACTAGAGAGGGTTGGATACAATTTACTTTTACCCACATATACAATAAATCATAGGGCTGAATGCACATCAGCCTGAAGCTTTATTTATTCTAATACAGGGTGTCCCAAAAGTCTCCATACATAGGGGAAATTAACTTTTTGTTCACATTTTTCACAACAAAAAGTTTATGTGTTATATATAATTATATATATATAATTATTTTTTTTCAGATAGCCTTTAAGAACGCCTTTGTAAAAAAATTTTTAAATCATTCACACGGCTGGATCGGGAATCGGTCGCAAGGTTGCAATGGATTTTAACAGGAAACATGGCAACCATGTCACACACGACACAGCTGCCAAAACTTATTAACAAATTGAAAAAGATTGTAATTGTGTTGCGGACCGACCGAGAAGGCACAACTGACGAAGGCACAACCGACGTGGTGCTGGCAAACACGCTCCCCTGTGGATGGAGACTTTTGGGACACTGTAGTAGAATTATAGATTGCCATCATATTGTCATGGAGACCTAAAACCAAATACTAAATATGATGAAAACACTGATTTTTTTAAATGTATTATTATTCTGTAAATAAAGTACAATTAAGTACAATTGGCTAAGCCAGGAGCAGTCATTCATTCATTCGTTCATGTTCAGTAACCGCTTTAGGTGGTGCATAGTCTATTAAACACTAAGCCTGAGGTACCAATACACCCTGGATGAGACACCAGTCCACTGCATGGCACCATACACACCAGATCAAATCCAGGACCCTCGAGCTGTGAGGTAGCAACAATTACCCACTGTGCCATTGTGTCTTAATTATTTTCATTGCCAAAAAAATTGTGACTATAACCAACTGTTCAACAACAGCAGTGCCCTCATTACTACTAGGTTTTTATCATTAACTGAAAAAAATAAACTTGATCAATAATGTTACAAAAACCCAAACTCACTGCCAATTTAGGATTTTCGACCACTGTCTGCTTTTGACCATTACTTTGTCTGTTTAGTTCCATTCACATGGTAAATGTGCGCATATATAGTGCTTTTTTTTTTAACCTTAGTGGTCTCACAAAGCGCTTTACACTGGTTCACATTCACACACACATATTCACACCAATGGTAGCAGAGCTGCTTTGCAAGGCGCTAACTTGCTATCAGGAGCAACTTGGGGTTCAGTGCAAAGGACGCTTCAGCATGTGGGGTCACGTGGGCCGGGAATCGAACCACCAACCCTACGATTTGTGGACAACCCGCACTACCACCTGAGCCACAGCCATGCCTCTGCTCCATGACATTGAAATGTCACACTGACATTTATAGCATTCAAAACTGGTCAGACTTTAACTGTATATACAGTATGGCTCCAGAGGTTTTCAGTATTGATTTCACTGGGGGATTGGCACTCTGTCCAGGGTGTACCCCGCCTTGTGCCCGATGCTCTCTAGGATAGGCTCCAGGTTCCCCATGACCCTGAAAAGGAGTAAGCGGTAGAAGATGGATGGATGGATGGATGGATGGATTTCACTGGGTAGAATGATTAACATTTTTGGGAAACGTTCCCTTAAGTATATCACGAGGTCATATGGTCCTAAATTTAGCTCCACTGTTTTTCACTATTCCATGTTTAGTCATTAAGGCCCTCTGAGTTTGCATATCTCCTCTGTGTGTGCGTTGTTGACACCCTTCTGCTCTGACTGTAGGTGTGCCATTAGTGACAATCCCCCTGATGCCCAATTAAATTTAGGACTGCTTTAGATGTCAACACCTGCTGCTATGCTTCTCCGAACTCTCGAGCTGGTGCATCATGTGGCATTATTCTGACCCACACCAACTGGAAACTTAATCTTTCTATAATAATCAAAGTAACCAAAGTGATGGGGTTGTATTTCATTTTTTATGGGAATTCTTGCTTTTAGTGGTAAAAGACCACTACACAGCATGGAAGGACACCAAAACTATGAAACATTGCATTTATAATTGGTAAAAGTCTCAATTAAAGTGGTCTTAGATTCCTCAAAGTAGTCTTGTTGACACCTTTGCACACTCTTGGCATTCTTTTAACATGTTTTATGTAGAAAATACCTGGGGCACTTTTATTTCTGAAGACTTGAAGAAATTCATACATATAATAAGAACTGTCTAGCTATAAATCCCAAGCAAAAAGATTTAGTTTATGTATAAACGTTGTTGAAGCAGGTTGGTTTATTTATTTTGGATCCACTGATGTTCTGTATGAGCTGTGGTAGCCCCAGGAGATACTACTGTCTGGAAAAATAAAAACGACATAAATCCTATATTCAAATCAGGTGAATGAATTAAACACAGAGACCTGGCAAGGTGAGAATTTCTACCTCTTCTTTGCACATCGTAAAAGAATTCGTGGCAAGGCAGGAAATGACTGATTCCTGAGTATGCAGAGTATGAGCATTGCTACAATGTTCATCCAACTCACTTTGAAGAATGTTTCTAGCCCCTTTACTGCAAAGGCATGGTGGATGATGTAAGCAGAATGTAGTCATTTACTTTAATCACAGGTCTATCATTAGAGGATCTTCATCGTCCTCCACCTGACAAAGAGAACACATGCTAACACACAGTCTGTTATAAAATTCCGCCAAGATTTCACTTGGATCATTTTATACAGTGTGACAAGTAATAATCTTAAAAGACTGCGGCAGCTGTCTAAAGCTGGTTTTAAGACAGCCTGACTGGCATTACACCTTACCCCCATGTGATGCGCCCACAAAATGGCTCCATAATCACCATAATCTAAATGGGTTACATCAGTGAACCACCAGACACTCGCCTTCTGTCTCCACTCCCAGGCATTCATCGAGTGGTAGCCCTAATCTAAACAAGGTACACTTGTTTTTTTTTTGTATCTTTCATGGGGTCTTTAGGATCGCTCTTTATCTGACCACTCCCCTTAGATTTATTACGCAATTGACATAGCACTAAGGTTCCTCAAAGTACACAAGCTTCTTCACCATGACAAGGTCTCAATCTAAGAAGTACAGTGGTGTGAAAAAGTGTTTGCCCCCTTCCTCATTTCCTGTTCCTTTGCATGTTTGTCACACTTAAGTGTTTCGGAACATCAAACCAATTTAAACAATAGTCAAGGACAACACAAGTAAACACAAAATGCAATTTGTAAATGAAGGTGTTTATTATTAAAGGTGAAAAAAAATCCAAACCATCATGGCCCAGTGTGAAAAAGTGATTGCCCCCTAAACCTAATAACTGGTTAGGGCCACCCTTAGCAGCAACAACTGCAACCAAGCGCGATGACGTAAGCAATGAGGCTTTTACAGCGTGAGGAATTTTGGCCCACTCATCTTTGCAGAATTGTCCTAATTCAGTTACATTAGAGGTTTTTGAGCATGAACGGCCTTTTAAGGTCATACCACAACATCTCAATAGGATTCAGGTCAGGACTTTGGCTAGGCCACTCCAAAGTCTTCATTTTGTTTTTCTTCAGCCATTCGGTGGTGGACTTGCTGGTGTGTTAGGATCAGTGTCCTGTTGCAGAACCCAAGTTCGTTTCAGCTTGAGTACCGAACAGATGGTCGGGACAATCTCCTTCAGGATCTCTTGGTAGACAGCAGAATTATAGTTCCTTTATCACGGATTTTCCAGGTCCTGAAGCAGCAAAGCAGCCCCAGACCATCACACTACCACCACCATATTTTACTGTTGGTATAATGTTCTTTTATGAAATGCAGTGTTCCTTCTACGCCAGATATACTTGGACACAAACCTTCCAAAGAGTTCCACTTTTGTCTCATCGGTCCACAGAATGTTGTCCCAAAAGTCTTGGGATCATCAAGATGTGTTGGGGAGAAATTGAGACGAGCTTTGATGTTCTTTTGCTCAGCAGTGGTTTCTCCTTGGAACTCTGCCATGCAGGCCATTTTTGCCCAGTCTTTTCCTGATGGTGGAGGCATGAACGCTGACCTTAACTGAGGCAAGTGAGGCCTGCAGTTCTTGACGTTGTTGTGGGGTCTTTTGTGACCTCTTGGATGAGGCGCCGCTCTTGGGGTAATTTGGGCCCGGCCACTCCTGGGAAGGTTCACCACTGTCCATGTCTTGCCATTTGTGGATAATGGCTCTCACTGTGGTTCGCTGGTTCCCAAAGCTTTGAAATGGCTTTTAACCCTTTCCAGACTGATAGATCTCAATACTTTCTTTCTCAATTGTTCCTGAATTTCTTGGGCTCGGCATGATGTGTAGCTTTAAGGATCTTCTGGGGACCTTACTGTGTCAAGCAGCTCCTATTTAAGTGATGCCTTGATTGTGAACAGGTGTGGCAAAATCAGGCCTGGGTGTGGCTAGAAATTGAACTCAGGTGTGGACAACCACAGTTTAGTATGTAACAAGGGGGCAATCACTTTTCACACAGGGCCATGATGGTTTGGATTTTTTCACCTTTATAATAAACTCCTTCATTTACAAATTGCATTTTGGTTTACTTGTGTGTCCTTGACTTGTTTAATTGGTTTGTGTTCAACACTTATGTGACAAACGAACAGGAAATGAGGAAGGGGCAAACACCCTGTATTTTGAATGCAATGTTTTACAATTATTAATTTGGTAACAACATTTATCTGCAGACACAGTGATACAGAAACTGACAATCCAAGATCATCTGATGAGATTTTCTCATGAGATCATAACCTTCTGGTCATTACAGAAGAACCTCAATCAGTCAGACACTTGGGGATAAAATTAACTATGACATTAAGTATGGGATCTGCGATGGACTGGCACCCTGTCCAGGGTGTACCCCGCCTTGTGCCCGATGTTCCCTGGGATAGGCTCCAGGTTCCCCCGTGACCCTGTAGAAGGAGTAAGCGGTAGAAGATGGATAGATGGATGGATTAAGTATGGGATGCTAACTCGATAAAATAAGATGTAAACCATTGGTGTTTCTAGTAGATTATAGCTCCCTCTTTCTGTCACGATTTGATGTGAACCGAGGAACCTTTTAGTGTTTCCCAACTTCAGAAACCAGTCCACTGAGGTCAACTATAAAATGCACACTAGATAAGAATAACAGCATTGTTAGTGTTGACATAAAGTAGCTGAGAGAAGTGGGAGGGGTTTAAATCCCAAGCTGCTGAGTGGCTTCTTCATTCAAATAGAGACAAACCCCACAGATGTCCAAGCACTTGATCAAGTTAATTGGGGCATCAAGAGAAGCAATAAATAAAGGGAAAAGCAAAGTAATCTCAAAGCCATACTCTTGGTACATCCCTTTACTGGAGCACTCTGCTCAGAAATGTTTCATTACAAATTCTTCAGATTCTTCAGAGTTGAATCCAAAGATAAATAAATTATGTAGGACAAGCAACTCCAGTGTCAGCACTTTGTAAGAGTCAGTAGGATTTCCTGATATTTACATCTAGATGTCTTACACAGCTCAGAACATTGCCTCTTTGGTTTGAACACACCCCATTCTTCAAATGATTCAAAATATTGGAACATTTGACTGACAGGTGTTTCTTGATTCCCAAGTGTGCTCTGTTAGATTAATTGTTTAAACAATTAATAGCTCAGAATGCGGACTCTCAGTTTGAACCCTGGGTTTGCATTTGTTGTTAAAAGGGATAAACCAACAGGAGAGCTGCCTATGGGAGAAAAGCAAGCCATTCTGAAGCTGAGAAAAGATGGAAAATTGAGCATCGGGCATAGCCAATGGAACAATTTTGGAATGTCCAGAAAGAGGAAGAAGCCAGTAGTGTACTAACAACCAGACTTTGAAAACAACAGCAGTTGACAGAAACATCGTGAGAGCTGTGTTGAAAACCCCCAAAACAACAGGTAGTGACATCACCAACAACCTCCATAGGGCAGAGGTGAATGCATCACAATCCATCTTTCAAAGAAGACAAACTGGGATGAGCCACAACATTTCTGGAACCAAGATTACCCTCTACCAAAGTGATGGAAAGACCCAAGCATGGAGAAAGGAAAGATCTGCTCATGATCCAAAGCATACAAGCTTATCAGTCAAGCATGGTGGAGGTAGTGTCATGGCTTGGTCTTGCATGGCTGCTTCTGTAACAGGCTTACACATCTTTATTGATTATGTAACTCATGATGGTATCAGCAGAATGAAATCTACACAATCATTCTGTCTGCAAAGTTACAGAAAATGCCTACAAACTAATTGGGAGGAGTTCATCATGCAGCCAGACAACGACCCAAAACACACTACCAACTTAACAAAGGGCTTCATCCAAGTCAATCACCAGACCTTAACCCAACTGAGCGTGCATTTCACCTCCTGAAGACGAAACTGAAAAGAGAAACCCCCAAAATAAACAACAACAAAAAGAAGCTGCAGTAAAAGCCGAGAAAAGCATCGGAAAATTGGCTGGTCTGTCACCAAAGCTACCGGGTTCTACGTCGTTTAACACTAGATGCATTACACATTAAACATGTTCATCTTTCGATCTCAAGCCTAAATATCTTTAGTGTATAGCAAAAACAAAAGAATTGGCCTTGCCATTCCAATACTTTCAGAGCAGGATGTAGCTGCTATAACATACGTGACAATAAGGACTAAGTTGTTTTGTAGAAGTTCCAAATTTAATGTAAATATACAGTGACACAAATATGAATATGTTCTTTAATTGATTAAAAGAAATGTAACTGTTGGCTGGAAAGTTTTAGCATAGCCAACCAGCTTACATGTATGGTTTTGTACAGAGACAGAAACCAGAGGACACCCACACAGAGAAAGTCCATAAATACAGTAACCGGACCACAGGATCAAACTAAAGACACTGGTGCTTTGAAGCAGCAACACTATTGGTGCACTACCATACTACACAGGAAGTAGGTGTTTCATCATATTGCTCAAAACTATTGACAATGCATAAACATAAACAGGAGAGATGCATGGGACGTTGTACAGGATAGTGGTGGCTTAGTGGTTAAGGTTCAGAGCTCATAATTGGGAGATTCAAATGTCAGTTCAAATCCCAACATTGACAGAAGGCTGTTGTTGGGCCTTTAGCAAAAACCCTCAGCTGCTCAGCTGTGTGCACGGGTTGTATTGTGTCTCAAATTAAGTCATTGTGGATAAAAGTGTCAGCCAAATGAATAAATGTAACTGCAGCATCAAGCCTGCTGTCCTAATCCGGAGAGCTGAAGCAGCACCAGTGGCCTACTACACATAAGGATAAGTGATGTGTGGAGCAGGCGGGTACGTTTTACTGCCTGCACTCCATTTAAGTGCACATCAAATCCATCGCCATCTATAATTGACCCTGTACACTCTTCTGTTCACCTTTTAGAGAGGAAAAATATTCTCTCAGATATGCTTCTCTGTAGAATTACATGCTGTGCCTCTTCATCCAGAGAGTCACTGATGTAGAGTATGAAGTCTGAGATGGTGATTGTGGTTCACTTATGTTTGACAATACGAGCGCTCACTTTTAAAAGGCTGGTAACTCGCGTCATCAGACTGCCTAAATAAGTGTCAAATAAACATTCAGACAAGGCGCTTTGCCAGTTTTGTCCTTATTATGTCATAGACTTGGTATGCTGCTTGAGGGTTCTGGGCTTCCTGGGGATACTCTGATGCTTTTAATACCACTTTTTTCTTTGTTGGGGTTTCTTTGTTTGAGTTCCACGCAACGTCTCGGTTCACTCTATTAATATCATATGATTGAGCAGAATGTCAATATTGATTTATGTTTAGGATGAGTGACAGGTTTTCACATCCACATGTCCACAAGTCTGTCTCAGTCTCATGGCTGATGCACAATCAGTTCATTGTCAGCTTGGATCTTTGTCTCTGTCTCGCTTTTTCATGACAGAACTGCAGGATGAAAGCTTAAGCTCCAGAAACACACTAGTAGCTAAAAAAAAACAACAACAACAAAAACCATTGGAAACATTTTAATCCCCCAGTTGCTGCATGGCTTCATTCTCCAAACTACACAGTCGTCCAAGCTCTTTTATTGATACAGCTTCATTAATACATAAATATGAGTCATAACTCATCTCCAATGTGTCATTTTTGAAGGAGGTTTTCCTAGAACTTCTCTTCTACTGCTCATGGTCACGGCACATCGTACGTTTTATCCATTTACAGTTACATGGTGACATGTACATACAACTTGGTTCCTGTTATCACTTACGTTACCTCACCGGCCTCTCTTTTTTCTCTCTCTTTAAATTTAATACGATGGAAAAGAAAAAGCAGTTCGTCATGTTATTGCAAAGCCAAAAAGTGCTAAATCATCCGTTCTGAAGACTTTCTTTAGACGGAAAAGCTAACTGCTACACAGTGCTGGTACTGGAGACTTTATATACACTACAGCAAAGTGAAATGTGTTTCTTCACATATCCCAGCATGTCAGGAAGTTGGGGTCAGAGTGCAGGGTCAGCCATGATACAGCGCCCCTGGAGCAGAGAGGGTTAAGCGCCTTGCTCAGGGGCCCAACTGTGGCAGCACAGGGGCTTGAACCTCCAACCTTCCGACCAGCAACCCAGAGCCTTAACCACCAAGCCATCACTGTCGCCTATTATTATTATTATTATTATTATTATTATTATTATTATTATTATTATTATTATTATTATTATTATTATTATTATTATTATTATTATTATAAATTAATTCTGACCAGTCAGAATCGAGAATTCATTGTGTTGTGATTATTATATGTAATTATATATATATATATATATACACACACACACATATGCTGCTTATACTTATATTCTTAATAATATGCCACAATCCCCTTCATGGCAGGAATGCAGGATTAAGGCCGGGGTTTGGAGAATTCTTCCTTGATAATAACAGATGAAGCCTACACAAGATGTATAAAGCTCCTGGGTGGTACATCTTTTGTACTTTGAGGTGATATCATTTATCTGGGACGCTTTACGATAAAATCTAATTAAAGGTACAACAGTGGTTCTTAAGGTCCAGTTGTGTAGCTTAGCTCTTAGGTAGCGTTTAAAAGATTTACTCTTGAGAGAACCAGTCCAGCAGCAAGAAAATCTACACTTCAGTACCTTTCTTTTCGTTTCTTTCAGATTACTTTTCCCTGAGCGAGAATGAACACAGAACCTCAGCGGTCAACTCTGGACAATTGTACCAAAGAGCAAATCCATCCCCAGTCAAAGCCATGTGTCCATGCAGAAATGTTTCATTCATGGATTGATGTCTAAAATAACCTGGTCTGCAGATTCCTTTAAGAATACTTGGTTGTTACAAAAAAAAAAGACATCTTCTCTCTTATTTATAACTGTAATAAAATACCACCCAGCCAGGCAGCGCTAACAGTGAAGCCAAGCTAACACACACGTTAGAGATTGTCTGCTAATAGAAGAGTGTTAGTGTGTTATTGTTTAGATGCCACTGAAATGAAGTGCATTTTCACTCCCCAAATAAAGGCAGCATTTTAATTATAATTAGGTGTCTGTGTTTATGTTGCGTTTCCGACATCTCATTAGCATTGGCTTTCGGCCTGCCTTCATTTCCTGTTAACGTAGGTGTCACTGTGGCCAGACGCAAAAGGGTTTGCTTTGTGTGTGTGGGTGGGTGAGTTTATGTTGTTCAGGGTATTAAATAATGGACTTACGCCTGCTAAAAGAGATAGTCATATGTAAGTAAGAGCTACTGTTCCTCCAAAATGCCTGCTAGGTGTTTTTGTAGCTTTATTTACTTGACTGTATGTTTTTCTCTTGACGTAGAGACTGTATTCACCATGATAAGATCCAAACGTTCAGTACAAGACAATTGTGTCCCAATTTCACCAATAAATTCCATCCATTTTGAACTGTAAAGAAGTTCACATTTAAATAGTTTTCAAATCTTTGTTAAACCAGCAAGAACATCAGTAACACATACCTTAGTTTATGTGTTTCTTCACAGTTCTCTGTAACTTTCTGACAATCAGGGTGAACATATGAATATCTCTTAGGAACTCAATTATTTTCAATTAAGAAAATAGTCCTCACTGCAGACGTTCAAGGGGTGTAGGTGGACCTGATCCTGGAGCTGGACTCCTCCTACAAGCCTAACACTGACCCTTAACCCATGAGTTGCTGTACGACATGGAACAACAAACACACTAGTCCAGTCCAGACTCCGCCCTACTGGTTCACCTCCTGCCAGGTAGGAGGAGCTAAATCAGAACTCTACCTCCTGGAGTTTTGCAGGGGAGGGTACTGGCAATTTTCGTTGACAGTGTTCACTGATCAATGTCCTTAATTCAGAATATTACATTAAAGGGACTCAATATACAGTCAACTCCAGAATTATTGGCACCCTTCATGATTTAAAAAAATAATAAATATACAGTCTGTAAAATGAATAACATGCAGTACGTGATATATTAAGGTTAATCATATATAATTGTGAGATTAGTTTTATATATGAAATGGGGCTGGATAAGGTATAATGTTCCTGGTGCATTCTTATCATTACTTACTGTATTTACTAGAACCTGTGGATTTCTGCCCTGTTGTTTTTCAAGAGGAAAGCGCTGACTGCACTAAGCTGAAATAAACAGCGTGTATTGTCACTGTGTTACTGTAAACTGCGTCTGTCTCTTTGTGCCTTTGCTTCCCACTTCAAACAATCCAGCTGAATCCTGACATGAAAACTATTTTCAGTTATTTGGCTCCTTTTGAAGAAAGTGTCTCCCACTGACTTTCCAAGGTAGTTCGTGTGGTGTGGGGATTGCATTTCCATAATTTCATAACAGTTTCTGACTGCATCACTGAACCATTTGTTGTTGTTTTGGTTTTCGGTTTTCTTAAAGTATGCCAGTAGAGTTGATCATGGTGGAATGACTGTGGCTCACCAATATGGTTGACATACCTGTTTGCACTCAAAGTGATAATGCGATCGAAATAAATGCCAAAGATAAGAGTGGGAGAGAGCGAGAGAGATTATGGGTTTCTGATAAGAAAACGGATCCTCATGTTCAGAGGTTTCATACATACTGTAATCAAACAAGCCAAAAGTTGTTTTTTTTTTTTAATGGTTCAGAAATATTTGCCGGGGATTGCGAGTGGTGCAACAGAAAAAAAACGATTTTTTTCCGAGTGTTTAAAAAAATGCAGTTGGCTTGATTCATATGTCTCAGAGAAAGAATTTTTCTAGCCTTCGCTCTCCCTGGTTGGTAGCTTTCATATGATATGGGAGAGCTGACTGGTGGTTGGGAACTAGCCAAGAAATTTGGGAAATATCCAACAAGCAAAAAAAATGAAAGAAATACAGTGCAGAAAAAGGCAAAAACAAAAACCTTTACCAACATACAAATAATAAAAATTCCCTAATCATGTAGAACATTGATCAGGTGCTAATTAAATGATGGATAATTATATAAATGTCTACTTGGGGGGTCATGGTGGTTTAGGGGCTCTAATCCCACCTCTGCCCTGTGTGCACGGACCTTACATATTCTCCCCATGCTTTAGGGGTTTCCTCAAGGTATTCCGGTTTCCTCCTCCAGTTCAAAGACATGCGTTGTAGGCTGATTGTCTTTTCCAAAATGTCCGTAGAGTGTGAGTGTGTGCGATTGTGCCCTGCGATGTGTTGGCACTCCATCCAGTGTCCCCCAGCTTGTGCCCAGAGTCCCTTTGAATAGCCTCCAGGCTCTCCTGGGAACCTGTAAGAAAAAAGTCGTACAGAAAATAGATAGCTAGGACTCAATTGAGAAACAATTGGGGCGGCTATGGCTCAGGTGGTAGAGCGGGTTGTCCACTAATCATAGGGTTGGCGTTTCGATTCCTGGTCCAAGTGACTCCACATACGGAAGTGTCCTTGGGCAAGACACTGATCTCCAAGTTACTCCCGATGGCAAGTTAGCACCTTGCATAACAGCTCTGCGACCATTGGTGTGTGAGTGTGTGTGTGAATGGGTGAATGAGACACAGTGTAAAGCACTTTGGATAAAAGCGCTATATAAGTGCAGACTATTTACCATTTACCAACAGCTCCATTCTGCCATCCTTTCATTAAAGGAAGTACAAAATGGCTAGACTGTTGAATTGTCCATGCACAATTCAGACTGCACCTCACTAAACAAGAACGGTGATGAGAGCAGTGTGCAGGTGGCAGAGATTTACAACACGTCCTTTCATCACGTTAGTCTACAGTATTGTCAGCGTAGACTAGGCAAGTCCCATTAGGCATCACTGAGATAGACTGTCTCCTTTTGGTGTCAAGCCGGGGGAGTTCCTCATCAATCTTCATTTGACCGGCAGTGACAGACACAGGTGACAACACAGCTCTATCAAAAGCTTTGCCTACCGTGCTTCAAATATCTGAAAGTTGCCAGTTTTGAACCCCAAAACCCCAAAAACAACCCATTTAATGTGCATATGGTTTATTACTAAAGCTCATCTTAGAAACATATTTTTCTCCAGACACCGCTGTTACTGGCTGTGACTCTAACACCTCAATATTTATTGTGTGAAAAATAATTGTGTGTAAAAGAGCAGCACCAACACCTGTGCTCGAGTGTATCCTAAACAGATTGTCTCAGCCATCCATGAAATTCAAACGGAAAGGTGTTTTTTTGCTGTTGTTTTGTTTTCCCATAGAGCGCAAGATAATGTTCTTGTGATATGAACTTGATGAATAAATCTTTGATAGCATACATCAATCAGCCATAATATTAAAACCACTTGCCTAATATTGTTTGGCCAAAACAGCTCTGACCTGTCGAGGCATGGACTGCACAAGACCTCTGAAGGTGTGCTGTTGTATCTGGAACCAAGACATTAGCAGCAGATCCTTTAAGTCTTGTAAGTTATGAGGTGAGGTGGACCCTCCATGGATCGGACTGGTTTGTCCAGGACATCCAACAGACGTTCGATCGGATTGAGATCTGGGAATTTGGAGGCCGGGTCAACACCTTGAACACTTAGTCATGTTCTTCAAACCGTTTCTGAGTAATTTATCATTACCGAATACAATTGCCATAAAGGGGGGTACTTTGTCTCTAACAATAGTTTAGGTAGGTGGTACATGTCAAAGTAACATCCACATGACTGCCAGGACCCAAAGTTTCCCAGTTCTTTCAGCGGTGGACAGGAGACAGCATGGGCTCTCTGACCGGACTGCGACTACATGGAAAGCTGTGATGCACTGTGTGTTCTGACTCATTTCTTTCAAAGCCAGCATGAACATTTTCAGCAATTTGTGCTACTGTAGCTCTTCGGTGGGATCGGAGCAGACAGGCTGGCCTTCATTCCCCACTCGAATCAAAGATCCACCCACACCCATGACTCTGTCCTCGGTTCACCTGTTGTCCTTCCGTGGACCACTTTTTGTGGACCACCAACCAGTGCATACCGGGAACATCCCACACAGCATGTTGTTTCGGAGATGCTCTGACTCATCTAGCCATCACAATGCGGTCCGTGTCAAAGTCGCTCAGATCCATACGCTTTCCTATTTTTCCTGCTTTCAACAAATCAACATCAAGAACTGACTGTTCACTTGCTGTCTAATATTTCCCACTTCGTGACATAATCAACGTTATTCACTTCACCTGTCAGTGGTTTTATCTTATGGCTCATCGTTGCATATGCACAATAGTCCACTGTGTGTGTGTGTGTGTGTGGGGTATAATACAATGACACTATCTGTATCTGGGAAAAAACACAGTAGGTGTGGCCTATACCATAGTTTGTTTGTTTTCTTTTTTCCTACTCCCCTGGAATACAGTCGCCATGCGAAAAAGCTTTACCACTTCCACCTAAACTGTCTGTGGAAACTGCGGGAGATAAGTAGGCAGGACAAAGTTCCAGACACCGATGTCCTTCTACAGTCTAAGATGACAAGCATCCACACCATGCTTTGATGTCCTATGAACCTTTCTGGCAGGCAAACTTTCTTTTAAAAAAATAATAAATGAATCATGCATCTCCTATTTGTATCTTTATTTGTATCTGTTTAGACCACGTTATCTGTTCATTTCGAATAATATATACCAGAGATTGATTAAGGGTTTAGGGCCCAAGCACAGCTGACAGACTATTTCCATTCAGTCAGTGAGCGCTTTATAAATCTTCCTTTTAATGCCCAAAAGACAGCTTGTAACTGTCTGCCATGCTGTCTGTGGTCTTGAAAGAGCACACTTTATTTCTAAGACCAATTGTCCACTTGCATGGCTCAAGAGACAAAGCTATCCAGTGTTTGGTCTTTATTAAATGTTGTATCCTTTATTTGTGTGATGTAGAAGCGATGGAACTTAGCATAGATATTAAAGCTAGATGCCGCATCGAGCTAAGACTCTATTTTAGACTATCAGTCCCCTACATTATTTTTTTTTTTCAGTGCTGTGCAGGACTTGAATGTAAGAATCACTGACACCTCAAAATGAGAGAACAAGAATTCTCTTTTCCCAAGTGAAAGATCTGCTAATATGTATGTTCTATATTTTGTGAAGGTTTTATTTTATTTATTTTTTATTTTTTTGCATCAAAGCAGATCGGTAGTTTGCAGGGTATATGAGTTTACCGTTTATTACGGCTTAGAATATCTTTAACATCGGTTTGATGCTAATATTAGTAATAGGCCGTCGTATGGGTAAGGGTGAGGAGTGATTTTGTGATTGAGCGATGATTGATGTACGTTAACTTACATTATAACACTGTCACGTAATGAGAGTTAGAACGGATGCAAGTACAGATAAGAGCTTTAATGAAGATTATAATCTCCAGAAGGCAAGGCAAAAGACATAAACAAAGACACGCGTTGGTCAGGTGATCAGGCAAATAGGCTAGAGCAGCTAAGGCAGAAATCAAGGTCAAAGGCAAAGCAGAATGAAAACCCGACTAGACAAACCAGTGACACAGCTTGGTAATAAACAGAGACTATGGAAACTGCACGTTTTATATACTGTACAAAAAGTCTCTTATATAGCGTGATGTGATTGGAAACAGGTGTGTGTGATTAGTCCTCAGGAGACGATTACGTGTCTGTGTGTTCCATTGGGAGTTGTCGTCGTCGGCCATGTTTGTAGTTTGTGGTGCATTCTGGAAAATGGGGTCACAAGTTTGACGTCACATGACAATCACAGTGCAGCTCAATCCGTGAAGCTGATTGGTCAGAAGCTGTTGATTAATTTTCTATAACAGCACAGATACTAGTGCATCTCAGGTGTATATTAATAATGTGTTTGCTTCAACACGTTATCATTTCTACAGTAACAGCTCATTCATATGGACTTGTATAGCAGATGCTCCACAGAAACAGATTCAGTAATATGTGTAATCGATATTTAGACGTTTCCATGTGAGGAGATGTTTATGTAAATTTCTTTGAAAGGAGTCTCCAGTTTCAATCTGTTTTTTTTTTAATGATCTTATTTACTTAAAAGGCTGATGAAGGAACGATTGTTTATACCGGCTATAACATACCTAGTAACAGGAACTACTGTAACTTGTTTCATGAATGCCCCTCAACATTAACTGTATCCATAAACGAAAAAAAAATATGATGTGTTCTTTGTTTCATGCCATTTTGATCAAATAATAGAGATGCCAAAGTATATTATTGCCGAAAAGCCTGATGTCAGTGTGTTTTTCCAAAGTTAGTCTACGTTTACATACCTTCAGGAGCTACTGTAATGTTTCTGTGCCCTCAACATTAACTGTTCCATACGAATAAAATATGGTTCTTGTCAGCCATTTTGTCATATAGACAAAGTTTTATTGCCAGACATTTCTTTTTTTTGTTATTAAGGGGTTTCCCAGACTGGCACACATATTTAGGTTCCGTGTATATTAAGGTTGGATAGGCCATTGTGGTTTCAGCTTCCACCTACAAGCAAGAAATGAAACATCACCTCAGTTGTTTGATGCTGCAATGATAGAAATAAAGTTAGGAGACGTAAGGTGAATAACTCGTTCACACATTCAAGACCTCATATAATAAATATCATGCTTTGACGTGATGGAATTTCCAATATTCTTTCCATCTGTTCAATACTACAGTTCATTCCCCAACCTTCCGGGAAGTCTAGGTTTATTTTGGCAGACGAAGTTTAGTTTCAAGAATAGCAATTTCCCTGCAGTCTCTCCAGCTCGTTTGCTCATGATGAATGCTGTCTTGCTGTTCTTTAGTCTTACGCCCGCTCCCTCTCGTTCGCCATCTTGATCTCTCCCTTCCACTCCATCACCCTGGGGGTCAACGCTGTCCCACGCAGACTCTCTGCGCTGCATTCAGATTGGGACAAAATCGCCTTCTCTACATGTGGTTCCAGTTATAAACACAACTAACCCTTAACACTGTGTTAAATCTCAGCAATAAAAAATGGAGTAGCTCGAGTCTGTGCAAGGACAATGGGTTGAACACTGAGTTTTGCTATTCGTTTCAGGCAATATAGGATGAGGGCAGGGAATATGGAGGTCGCATGCAGATGGTGGCTGAGGCACATGCAAATGTTTTGACGGCTGTCTTGTCAGAGTCTTGTGCTGAGACTGAAGGTCAGATGCATAAGGAGACATCATGCATATTGTATCTCAAAGGCTGAGTGAACTGAGGGCTGAATTCGGCTGATGAGGGAGAGGGACCAGACGGTGTGTTATCTCCTCCACAGTGGGAAAGTGTATGTGTGTGTGTGTGTGTGTGAGAGAGAGAGAAAGAGATTGAGGAAGAGAGAGAGAGAGAGAGAGAGCTACAGAATGCTATGAAGTGAAAAGAAGAAAAACATTCTCATTTTCCTGTGTATCTCTGAGGCAAAGGGAAGCATTGTCTCAGCATTCAACGATCCACACAAAGATGGTCTGATATTGTACAAGCGTCAGATTTTTTCCAGGCTACAAGTGATTATTTACACTTTATACCATAGCATTTTGCCCTGTAACGGACTGGCACACTGTCCAGGGTGTACCCCGCCTTGTGCCCCATGTCTCCTGGGTTCCCCGGGATAAAAAAAAGGATAAGCGGTTGTGGATGGATAGATGGATGGATGGATGGATGGATGGATGGATGGATGGACCATAGCATTTTCTACAACAGCAGCCCTGATAGTAGTACCAACTTCACATCAACTCATAGTTTTAAATGAATTCACTATAATCACTATTTTTTGATATAATGGCTTATATCAAAATAGGCACAAAGAGCTTTAACAACTTCCAATGTTATTGTGGAGACGTGTTAACTGTTTGTCAGCAGTGGCCCCAAATCCCTGCCCTTTCTCCATCACCCTGCTCAGCAGCTAAACACAGAGTCACGATTCTCTACACACAGAAACCCAACCGTGTCCTGATTAATCTTATACTCATAACAGACTTGCAGCAATCACATCATTCATTTGTGTATACTGATTCCAAATATCTGATTCTATCCCACCGGCAGAATGGAACGCCAGTGTACTATGAGAAAGGGTTAACCATTGGGCCTGTTCTGAGACATGGACCTGGCCACACTGAGGTACGTATGCTGCGAAAGGATGTTTGATTTAATGCACTGTAAATTAGTCGATCGTTTTTCAGAGTGTTCGAGTGTGCATGCAGTGTGTTAGCTCTTCCATAGTGGATAAGTAGAAGTGTTTGAGTGTGACGGCACGGACGGACAATATGTTATCGTTCCCTGACAGCCCCTCCACTCAGAACCATGTTGGATGGAAGTGTTTCTGCTACAGATGGGAAAGTTACACTTTCCCCCATCAACCACCCTCCATATCCACCAGCGCTCTACCCAAAACTCATCTTTTTGTCATTCCTACCTTCCAGCCAGTACGGATGGAGCCTCCGTCTATTCCAGTGCTGAAACACAAACCTTACAATAGGTCTGAGGTCATAAATAAGGAGGTTCTTAGTGTGTGTGTGCGGGGGGGGTGTGGGGGTGTGTGTGTGTGTGTGTTTAGTTTAGTTTAGTTATATTTAGACCGAGTAGCAGTAGGCTGTGCTGTGGGTGTAGCGTCTATAGGGAGTGCATTCCATCAGATTACAGCAGTGCATGGGAGTAAAAACATGATGATGATCTTAAACAGCTGTCAAGAAAATTGGCCCTGCTGTCAGAGCAGTGCGTGTTGAAAATGTGTGCGTGTGTGTGTGTGTGTGTGTGTGTGTGTAGGAACATTGTGCATGGTTCACTGACTGATGGATGAGGTTATTAAGAGGCTGTTGACAGTGAGGAACAAGCAGAACTTTGGTTTTGTATAATCTCAGAGCTACTGTGTCGTACGCTGTGTTTACTCAACACTTAAATCCAGTTTAAAACGACTTTCTGTTTTTTTCCATGTTGTACAGCTCATATATACAACAATAAATATCCCACTTGTGCAAATTTGCAACGGCAAAAGTGTGTGGGCGTGATTGATTCCTACACAGTTACACTTTGCTTTTGTGTTGCTGTTATTTCCTTTGTTTTTTGTTGTTGTTTGTTTGTTTGTTTTTTCTCCTGGTTTCATTTCATGAAATTCATTTTTTCATGGTTTTATTACAAACACGTTACGCTGTTTTTTTTTTGTTTGTTTTTTGTTTTTTATAGCCAGCTCTTGCCGCAAGCCACGAGTTTTACAGAATAAGATGACAGGCACCTAATAAGCTTCAGAAATCAAATCGGGTGTCTACAGGATGCTGTTTTAGATAACGTATGATAGTACTTTCGTTGTTTCCGCAGCAGTTTTACTTGGAGTTGTTATATTTGTCCTGAATTAGCAATTTTCTACACTGTTACTGAGCATGGAGTCTTAGCCATCCTCGACGTTTGGGAATATACAGGAGACAATATATGTATATATTGAATATACAATACACACTACACAATACGCTCTACTTCTGTGAATTCTGGGACTAATCTTTTAATCATTTTACAACAATGTTTGATATAGTTTGTTTTCAATAGCTTCCTCCTGAGTTAAGCATATTTAAAGGGTATTTTTGTCATACACATAAGATTAGATCAACAAGACTAGATCATCAAGAACAGGACTAGACTTCTTGGCAGTAGAGGCACCCCCATATGTGCATGTGATGTCAAATACCCATAACATAATTCTCCTTAGTCAGACAAGTGTATGGATATGTCATATATCTATGTATTAGTGGTCTTGTGGTTACAGTCAGTTTTGTGGCGATGGTCATGTGATGCCATGTGACCAAATTCATTATGAATTTCCCAAATTGACCCATGATTGCGTATGGGGTCTTTAATAGCAATATTTTCCAGATTTTTGCAGCAAACATTTTGAAACGCAATGTGTATATACCGGGTCTACTCCCTAAGTCGTACAAGAGGATATGTGATACAAGCACATCAGCCGAACAACATCCGAGCTGTGACACTCGTGTATTATTTCCCATTCACTCTCGAAGGGACGAAAACCGACGTTTTTGGCCACATGCATGGACGGACTGTCAACAAAAATCAGCCTGGGAATTTGCTGTCAGGCAGCCCCAATTTCATACACCAAATTCGAACGGAGACAACATGTTTCTCGATCAACGAATCATTGATTCGTTAAAAAAAACACACACACACACACACACACACACAATCTGTACAATCTGTATTGTTTGTGTTAAGCTAATATGTAAAACGATGAAACCAATTTTTTCTGAAGGTTTTCCTCCCCATCTTTGTGTGTACAGGAAGGAAAAAATCAAAGTTGAATTAATGTAATGATGACCTAACACCTCATTTGACTTAATAGCCTACTTTTATTATCAGAACTATTTACCTAGTTCACAGCAAATAGCATGTATGCATGACAAAGCACCTGCTCCCGGCTCACGCCACTTTGATGTTTCTCCGCTTCACCACTGTCCTCATCACCACCTGCAGACTACTTGAATAATTCAGTTATTTTGGCATATTTTGCAGGTTTTCTTTTTCTATCCATGTTTCGGCAACAAGTGCTTGTTACTTTCACTAACTGCTTTTACTAACTGCCTGATTGCTAGATACTTTCAACGAGTGCTAGATACTTTCAGTGAGTGCTAAATACTACCTGCCCAAGTGCTAGATACTTTCAACGAGTGCTAGATACTTTCAACGAGTGCTAGATACTTTCAACGAGTGCTAGATACTTTCAGTGAGTGCTAAATACTAACTGCCCACGTGCTAGATACTTTCAACGAGTGCTAGATACTTTCAACGAGTGCTAGATACTTTCAACGAGTGCTAGATACTTTCAGTGAGTGCTAAATACTAACTGCCCACGTGCTAGATACTTTCAACGAGTGCTAGATACTTTCAACGAGTGCTAGATACTTTCAACGAGTGCTAGATACTTTCAGTGAGTGCTAAATACTAACTGCCCACGTGCTAGATACTTTCAACGAGTGCTAGATACTTTCAGTGAGTGCTAAATACTAACTGCCCGCGTGCTAGATACTTTCAACGAGTGCTAGATACTTTCAGTGAGTGCTAAATACTAACTGCCCGTGTGCTAGATACTTTCAACGAGTGCTAGATACTTTCAACAAGTGCTAGATACTTTCAACGAGTGCTAGATACTTTCAACGAGTGCTAGATACTTTCAACGAGTGCTAGATACTTTCAGTGAGTGCTAAATACTAACTGCCCGCGTGCTAGATACTTTCAACGAGTGCTAGATACTTTCAACGAGTGCTAGATACTTTCAGTGAGTGCTAAATACTAACTGCCCGCGTGCTAGATACTTTCAACGAGTGCTAGATACTTTCAGTGAGTGCTAAATACTAACTGCCCACGTGCTAGATACTTTCAACGAGTGCTAGATACTTTCAACGAGTGCTAGATACTTTCAACGAGTGCTAGATACTTTCAACGAGTGCTAGATACTTTCAGTGAGTGCTAAATACTAACTGCCCGCGTGCTAGATACTTTCAACGAGTGCTATATACTTTCAGTGAGTGCTAAATACTAACTGCCCACGTGCTAGATACTTTCAACGAGTGCTAGATACTTTCAGTGAGTGCTAAATACTAACTGCCCGAGTGCTAGATACTTTCAATGAGTGCTAGATACTTTCAACGAGTGCTAGATACTTTCAGTGAGTGCTAAATACTAACTGCTCGCGTGCTAGATACTTTCAACGAGTGCTAGATACTTTCAACGAGTGCTAGATACTTTCAACGAGTGCTAGATACTTTCAACGAGTGCTAGATACTTTCAGTGAGTGCTAAATACTAACTGTCCGCGTGCTAGATACTTTCAACAAGTGCTAGATAGTGGTTGTATATTATATTCATAAGAATGAACAGTTTGGACCCCTGCTTTGTTATCAGTGAGGTAAATGGACATGACAGCAAGCCCACACTCATTATAGACTTTGCAGAAGAGCTGCCAGCACCTTGAAGATTTAGTTATTGAAATGTCATTTTGTTCATAAGATTTTGACATCTCTTGTGGATTCAGAACCTGAAAATGACAAACATTTCAGTTAGGTGTTGTTGACTGAGGTGATTTTCTGAAATTATACCTGGATTCATTAAACACACATCACAATGCTGTCGGATTCTCCATCAGATTGGTGACTGATCAGAATTTATTGATTAAATTTGTATAAAGCAGCTCTGATATATATATATATATATATATATATATATATATATATATATATATATATATATATATATATATATATATATATAAATTATTGGCACCCTTTTATTAAATATTTTGTGCTACGTCCCTTTGCCAAGATAACTGCTCTGAGTCCTCTCCTGTAATGCCTGATGAGGTCGGAGAATACATGGCGAGGGATCTGAGACCGTTCTTCCATACAGAATCTCTCCAGATCTTTCAAATTTTCAAATCTTTCAAATCTTTCAAAGTCCACACTGATGGACTCTCCTCTTCAGTTCACCCCGCAGGTTTTCTATGGGTTTCAAGTCAGTGGACTGGGATGGCCATGGCAATACCATGAGTATTTATTTTTATTTTTTAACAAAAGATCAAACGATTAAACAATAAAGACAATTTTTTCACCGTCTTCTTTGCTCATATTTAACAAGGGTGCCAAAGTTGGTTGTAGTACATAAACTTTCCAGAGGAACAAGATGTGCACATTGCTTGCACCGCTGGTGAAAGGTCCTGTTTATGGTTCTTTTAATCTTTGTGTACTTCTACAGCCACTATTTGTCATGGATTACCCGGCAGTTACTTCCTGGATACAAATAGCATAACGGACACGCCACATAAGTGGATTTTAAAAATGTGCAATTTGATATGGTCTAGTTTTCTTTGAGGAAATGTTTTTTTTATTATTAAGTAGATATACACTACACAGAAGTATTCAGGACAGAGAGCTTTGCAGTTTCTTTGTAACATGAAAAGCTGCATTTTTGAAAAATCTTATCTTCAAGAGGGTTAGGGTTAGGGTTAGGGTAAAGGTTAGGTGGAGGCCTCTCTTGAGCATCTTCAAGAGAGGCTCTGATAACAGGAAGTGATAACAGGAAATAACTTGTCTTAGTTAGTAATCAGCATGTAAATGTAACAATGAGGATGTGTCATTGTTTAATAAATGTAAAAAAAAAATTCATCACTGCTATGAGAGGAATAAAACCCTTAAAATGGTTATACATGCGCTTTACACTGTTTCTCATTCACCCATTCACACACCAATGGTAGCAGGCTCTAGCTTGCCATTGGGAGCAATTTGGGGCTCAGAGCCAAGCACACTTTGGCATGTGGAGTCATGTGGGCTAGGAATCGAACCGCCAACCCTACAATTAATGGATAACCCGCTCTACCACCTGAGCCACAGCCGCCCCAGGACTTGCAGATACTGGGTAATCAACTTTGGGTGATAACAGTAACTCTGCTTCATGCCAGGCCTCATCACATTACACCACATCATAGTTGATTATTTTCCTACAGTTCCTAAACAGCACCCAAGTGTTTTATAACATGTGTTTAATTCCTGTAGGTTTAAAACATTTTGTGAATGAATCAGCAATTGTACCATGACACCATTATTAAAGCCCAGCGTAAAGAAAGGTTGTTACCTGAATTAAAGGTTAAGTCTCTTTAGACTTGCCTCTAAACAATTTTTTGACTATAACACTCTGAGCTATAGGATTTGCAGTTGATTTATTTAGCTGATGCTCTTCAGAAACCTGAGAGACTATCCAGTGGGTACCTATGAGCATGACCTGTGTCCTCATATGTGGCCTTTATAAAGATAATCAATTCTTCAGTCAGTATAAATGTCAATGTGTAAGCCCAGAGAAGCCTCAAATACGGTTGTACAGAACCCAGGTTGATCGGTGGTTGAGTGGAAGTACAGATGTCCATCATTCAGTGACATGAGCGATATCCTCTTTGAGCAGGCAGATAAAGCAGACATGACTTTATCGATCCTGCGCTGTCCATCACAGCGCCACTGATTCATACAAATGTACATTTTAATGGACATGTGTCGTATATTTCTTTGTTAAAGCCAACCTGAAATCCAGATTGACCTTTTTCCTGTGATAATTCATGTCCCTGATTAGATTCACCAGTATAAATCACCCCGGAATCTTCCATTCAATATGCGACATCTTTTTACCTGCCGGTAAACTTGTTAAAATTTTCACCATGTCCTAATGAACATGTTGGACAGAAATAATAATGCTCAATAATTGCTGTCTCGTCCAATCAGTTAAATCACCAGTAATCAGTAATCAAGTAATCAGTTAAGTCCACACCCCTTGTTGAAGATTAAATCAAAGTTAATTTGCGTCTAAAACGGGCTTTTTAAATAATACACTAGTAACTGAAAAGTTTTTTTTAACTCTAGGGATAATACACAATAAATCGTGTTTTTGTTACTTTTCTTTATTAAACTCGGTGGAGTTGCTCTTTAACCTTATGGAAGAAAAATCCCATTATCATTTCTATTTCACACTGTGAGCTTATATAAGAGGAGCTCTCGCACCTTTGGTTTATGTGAACAGCCGAGCGCCGCTGCTGTAATTTGATGGAAATGGAAATCATGTTTAATGCAATCTTTGGGAAATCTATTTCACTATTTAATGTGATAAATCACGCTGGCAGGAAACCACTAAATAGCTATTGTCTACAGGATACTATATGTCCTCTGTATATGTGCCTTGACCTTATTATGTGGTAATTTATCTCAAAACATATTATTCAGTAAAGATTATGAATTATTCAGTATCTAAAGTGAAACTAATAATAAGGGAATGTACAGTAGTTGTTTTATGTAAAAGAAATTATACTATGTGTAACTGGATCTCTAAGCCAAAGGTGGGTGTGGCTTAAACCAGAAAGATATTCTATTTATTTGTAACACTTTAAAGTGCACCTGTTATGGGTTTTTTTTTTCAAATATTACCTTTCATGTAGTGTCTTATAGAGCTGTTTGTGAATGTAAAAATGTCTGCAAAACTCACGACAAACGGAGTTATCGACTCCCAAAAGAAGGAACCGATTCTGAACAGCTGAAACGAGTCGTTAGTGATTCCGGACTTCACTTCCTGTAATAACCTACGTTTTGTAACAAAAAGCCCCGCCTCTGGTCTTCATCCGCTCCTCCTCAACAGGCGGAACTGAAACTCATTATGGTAGTGGGCATTTCCTTTTTGACACACGCCGACCAATCACAACAGACTGGGACATTTGACCAATCAGACCAGAGTATGCTCTCTGAAAAGAGGAGTACAGAATGAATCCTTTAGAACGGATCATTTAACGAGTCGTTAAATATATATATAGCTAGATACAGACACAGTCCTGTTTGTGGTTTGAAGGTGACATGTCCCTGCTAGTCCAGTCATGGGGCTTCCTCCTTGTGAGCTTCCTGGTCACTCAGAGTGTTATCTATTAACTCTTCTATTCCATCGGTGCCAGAGGAACTCTGAGCTTTTGCTGGTCTCTCAGAGCACTGTGGGGGTTTTCCCTGGCAATAAATAGCAAGTAATTTCACTCTGTAGTCTGCTTGAATCGTTACATGATTGTTAGCAACTCGTGTGTATTTCCATCCGGAGTCAAGTCCTCCTCAGAGATTATCAAGTTAAATATGTTACTCACCTCAGTAACGGAAGACTTGTAAACGGTTACACTCAAAGTTACTCTGCATTACTTCCTGCAAGATCGTCTTGCCGTCTTATCACAAAATAAGTACTTAAAAGTACTTAAAACCGGAGCTTTTCCAACCTCAGCTCAGCTCTCTCCATCGTTAGTCTCTCGCTGGTCCCCCCCTCCATCGACCAATCAGATTTTGGGTTTAACTGGCTGATGCAGTCTCTCGCAATACTTGTAACAAATATATAAAAGAATGGATTAGTATATTTTTGGGAAATAAACATAACATTTTAAACATATAAAATATTAGTAAAAGGATAATGCATCTGCAGCTTCAAACTGTTCATCGTAACACAATATACACAAACAGAAACTGGACACAACTACAATTTATAGCTAAAAGGGTTATTGTTGTTTAAATATTATTCTTTGTGATAAAATTATATTACTTACTCTTGCTGATGGATTAACCCTGACAGTATACAAAGACTCAATCACGTTCTCGATCTGTCTCAGGAAGTGATTTTGAACAACCCCAAGTTGGTAAAACACTCTGTCACATAACCACCAGCTAGCACAAACTCCACCCTATTTCAGATAAATAAACTCCAACCATTTCAAACTGTTCACGTTCGTAACACTCAATATACACAAACAGAAACTGGACACAACTACAACACTATGGAAACATACATAGTACATTCTAACATGGTATGCTCAGAACCGGTTTACCACAGGGCTACATAGCTATTGTGGGAATTGTCAACAACCAAATTAGCAAAACTCATTAAGAAATAATATGGATAAAATAATCAAGGTAAAATAAGCTCCTCAGATATAAAATGAGTCACATCCACTAATAGCTGAGTTATATTAAACAATATCAATAGATTGTACATGTGTATAAATGTAACTTCGCATAAATTTGAAGGGCTGTATCTATCGCAAAATCCACACTGGAACGTTTGCTGCCTAAAAATATCCCAAAGTGCACCGCAAAAACCAGGGAGCATCGATGTTCCATTACTGGAAATGACGTCATATTTTCTGAAGCCTCTCAGGTCGAAGAAAAACAAAAATGGCGGACGAACTGTCAGCTAACTTCATTAATGATTTTTTTCAAAATCCACTAGCTGACCTACGCTGATGCTTGAAGTACCATGGCAGAAACGCGTGTGATTAAGCTAACGATTTTATTTGACATATAATCTAGAAAGATATCGGTCCTGCCGGTTGTTGATAAATGTCATTGGTGGCGTTTTACAGTGCGAGCACATAGTCATGCTGCTAGAAATTGAGTCATCATTGTGCCAATGTGTAGTGAGACAGGGTCCTTACCAGTGCGACCTGTTTGCCAAGCGTCATAGAGTGAATAATCTCACCTGGATACTGTAGATTTGTACCTAAGAACTGTTGCTGTAATTATAACGACTGTCCTGTGCTCATCCCAAGACATCCCAAGTTTGTCTTTACACTTCCACACCTGTATACTGTAAGGATTTATACTTCCATTATCCAGATCCAATTGGCACCCTGTCCAGGGTGTACCCCGCCTTGTGCCCGATGCTCTCTGGGATAGGCTCCAGGTTTCCCCGTGACCCTGAAAAGGAGTAAGCGGTTGAAGATGGATGGATGGTATAGAAGATGGATAGATGGATATGCAGATCCAGGTACTACTTTGAGTCTGGGTCCTCTCAAGTTCACCTTAAATTTACATTTTGTACATAATGTAAATGTAGATGTACAACCTTTACATTTACACTGACATTTACATTACATGAGTCATTACATGTAAATGTAAGGTTTCTTACATCATGTTGTCTCAAATACTTTTTTTTTCTCCCCACTGCCATCTTTGCTTTGTTCATTAAGCATCTAAATTTTCATCCGGATTTCTTGTTTTTTGATAATGTCTCTTGCTAAAAGCATTACAGAAATAAAATTGAAATGAAAGTAACGATGGAGCATTTCGACCGGTCTATTCTAGAGAGCATTTCATTGAACAAACGCAAGACTAGTACAGAATGAGTCATCGAAATGTTTCTCGGATTTATTATCGGTCCAGAACAGTACAAAAAGGCTCTGAAATATCAAATCAATGCCTTGCTGAGACATGACACAAATAGTCACAGCTCTTTCTGTTTAATAAAAATGTGCATAAGATTTATTGATCTCATTCACTCAGAAATCCATTACTGGAGCATAATGAGATGGATAAAGCTAATTACGCAATGTAATGTGAGCCAACATTCAGCAAGCCAGTCTACTGGAAAACAGTTTGCTTTTGAATTAGCGCTGTGGCTTCGCACATTTATTATCTTAATATATAAGCCATGTCAGAGTGTTCTGCACAGAACAATCGTTCTGCCTCCTTTCTGTTTCATGTTGGGCTCTATCAACTAATTTATATCAGTATATCTGAAAGTATTCATCTATAAATGTATCTTCAAACACGGTATAATAAGTGTTCATGGGTAGAATCTTGAAGACAACCCTCCAAAGACACACACCAACACGCATATCCAGTACGTCCATAAATAAGAAATAAGAGTTCAAGCCTGTTGTTTTTTATCTTTAGTCCTGAATGACCATAATTACTCTCTCCTGTCTCCACTCTGCATCTACCACAGCACAGCTTGCTGCAATGATAATTACTATTAATTACTACCTCAAGCCTGTTTCCCATGAAAAAGTGCTTTAAGTGGCCAGATTCTCACTCTTTCACTCAAAATGCCTCTGGTTTGTCTTCTACCCATTCATCTTTCCATGGTCCAATCGTATATTGGCAGATTGTAAAAGTTACTCTCAGCTGCTACAGTTTGTTTATAACTTATTCAGCTCATCAACCTGCTCAACAACAAAGTATGAAGTTGCTAAGCAATTAATGACAGGACAGGTAACAAACCCACTGCACTTAATCTGCCATACATCATTTTAGTAGTTAGGGGTCAAGCACCGAAGCTGCGTAGGCACCTATTGTATCTGTTAGCTTTCTTATTATTATTCTGTTTCTTCCCCACTGGGAGTCTATTGAAAACCTATGAACCGTAAGTAGGAAAATTATTAAATTTGGCATATTCATAGATATGACCATGAATAGTATTTCGACCAATTATGGGCTCTCTAGGACCAACTCTATAGCGCCACCACTAGTTCAAATATGAACTCTTCAAATTGTTATAATTGTTGAACACTTTGTCTTAGAGAAAAGACATTTGGTTCATCAGATTAGTCTCCTCATGGTGATCACAATCCATATATTAGATTAAGACTCCACTTATTATAGTAGTCACCATTTTAAAATGTACAGGTTCGTTTTTTTTTGTTTTGTTTTTTTGCTGTGCCTCATTCAAATTTTGTCAAATTCTTACCAAAATTGGCTCAGATGATAAGGGCACAGAATCGCACAAAAATTACTGAACCGAATTTTTAGATTTACAAATTGGTTCAAAAGTTATGATTTTGCAAATTTAAAGATGTCGACCCAAAATTGGATCAGAGGCTGTATCTTGGCCAGACTTTGATCAATCGTAACGATGCTTGGTACAGTTAATCAGCAGCATGATCCAAGGGTTCATACCACATTTAAAAACAGCACCACCTACAGGTCATGAGATTTGAAAAATGATTTTTGCTTATAACTTTTGATTACTTTGATGGAAATTTATGATCTTGGTGTCTACGGATTCATTGGGTCATTGGGTGAATCCATGGATACCAATCTGGCCAGGATTGGATAAACTGCCTGTCTGCCATTTTGAAATGTGTCATAATCATTGTAATATCTTTTAAAATATTTGACATATTGGCACAATATTTTGTAGGGATCATTCATAGCATGTCCTCTAGATACCCTAGAAATTTTAACATAGCGCACCTAGTGTTGTAGAGATATAAGTTGTTATTTTTTTTAACTTTTAATAACATAACTTTTTTTCAAAAAAAAAAGTGTCCAAAATTAATTTTTTTGGTGGTATTACATGTGTTGTGCACTGTGATAAACAACAATCCTTAATTCTAAAGGTCCTGGGTTTGAGTCCTGTGTGGTGCATGTTCTTAAATGTTTGTATAATGTTTTGTCTTTCGGTTCCTTTCTTTTGTGGCTCGGCATTGCAGTAAGCTTTCAGGAAGAAATATGGTTGGATAAATGAAAGTTCAAAATCTTGAATGATTGTGATCAGAGATTTTTAAAACACTTGGTGTAGTCACATTGTAAAAAATCAACAGTAGAACTCATGGCTATGTTAAATAGTGAAATTAAGAGCATTTCCACATGCACAACGTGACAAGAACTTACAGGATTGGGACTAAACAGCTGTGTGTCCTAATCAGTGTGAGGATAATCAGATACGACTTCAATTTGCTAGGGAGCATAAAGATTGGTCTGTGGAGCAATAGAAAAGGGTTATGTGGTCTGATGAGTCCAGAGTGGTCCTATTCCAATGTGATGGGTGCATCGATTCATGTGCTTCCCTTTTTACCCTGATGCACCCATCACATTGGAATAGGACCACTCTGGACTCATCAGACCACATAACCTTTTTCTATTGCTCCACAGACCAATCTTTATGTGATGGGTGCATCAGGGTAAAAAGGGAAGCACATGAAGCGATGCACCCATCCTGAATAGTGCCTACTGTACAAGCCACTGGAGGAAGTGTTATGGTCTGGGGTTGCTTCAGTTGGTCAAGTCTAGGCTCAGTAACATTATGTGCCAATAAAATGAAGTCAGCTGAGTACCTGAATGTACTGAATGACCAGGTTATCCGATCAATTGATTTTTTTTTTCTTTCCTGACAGCACAGGAATATGCTGTGATGACAATGCCAAGATTCATCAGGCTCAATTTGTGAAAGAGTGGTTCAGGAAGCGTGAGGGAAGCATTTTGACACATGAATTGGCCAGTACAGGGTCCTGATCTTAACCCCCCATTGAAAGTCTTTGGAATGTGCTAGAGAAGACTTTACAGAGTGGTTCGACTCTCGCATCCTCAAGACAAGATCTCGGCCAAAACTTAATGCAACTCTGGATGGAAATAAATGTTGTCACATTGCACAAGGTAGTCGAAACCATGCCACGATTTATGTGCACTGTAATAAAAGCTAAAGGTAAAGCAACAAAGTTTTAGAGTGTATAACTTTTTTTGGCTAAGCAGTGTACGTATAATACATATATAGTTCATATTCGGTGTAGAGGATTAATAGTGGGAGGTGTTTGACAACACTGACATTGGTAGCTGGTTTCCTGTCTGTTTTAGGATGCATATTAGCCTTCATTCTCTCAAGCTTGTAGCTGTCACATGATAGAAGTCCTAGATAATCAGAGTACGTAGATAGATAGACCTAGATAATGGAGTTGGAAGAAATAGGAGAAAAACAAAAGGATAAAAAGATCCTACGCTGATTTCAGCAGCAAGAATGAGAGGAATCTAGAGATCTTATCGTTAATATTAATGGATGCCACAGATAAAAATGGATGGAGAAAACATCCATCTTTTTTTCTTTTTTTTTATCAGTATGCCCAAGCACTTCTGTTTCTTTCGGCAAAATGTGTTCTCGCCTGTCTATACTTGGGGATCGGTAGTTTTTCATGCATAGCCGACAGACAGTATACGCTGGGCTTCATGACTGGAAGTCTCTCTTTTTTCGTATTCTTATTCTTGCCACGGTTCTTTTAGAGCTCGATAAATAAATTTGTGTCCGCATTTAAGCCCGTTCGCCAAACCCACTCATCATGCACAAGCTCATTTTGTGCTATCGTGAAGAAAAATCTCCAGCTCTCTACTGAGCCACTTGCGGCGGAAGAAAAGCCGAAGCCTTTGAGTAAAGAATAGTGACAACTCCATGAAACAGAGGTGTAATAAAGAGTAGACACGTACCATGTTCTCTAATATCACGGCACACTGGCAGGTCGTACACCTATCCTGCGGACAAGTTCAAAATAATATACAATGCAAAAAATATATAATAGGAATGGAATATCCTGAAATAGAAATGAATGCATTCTTACAGGTAACGATCGCAGTAATGGTGGTTATATCAACCTACAGTATATAATAATGATATAATGTGATTTGGATGGATTTTATTGTATGAAATGATGAACACTAACCCCACCCTGTAACCTAACCTTAACCTTTTTATCTTTTAATATGGCCTGCGCCATGAGAATTGAGAAAATAAGATATATTTCCATGATCGTGGTGATGTTGTATATTTTTGGTACAAGTGTGAGTGTGTGGGTGCATAGTGCCCTGTGATGTACTGTGTGTGTGTGTGTGTGTGTGTACACCTTGCACATAGTGTTACTGAGATCCACCAGCTCCCTGAGCAAGATAAAGCAGTTACTGCAGTTACATGAATGAATGAATAAATGAATTTTAGTCACAAATGTGTAAATGCTCCGCCTACTTTAGAGGCCACAAGTTCATTTATGACAACAGCACACAAAGAATTGTCTTACTGCCAACAGAAATAGCAAAACAATGACATCAACCAGCAAGTTAGACTTGTGCTGGCATGAAAATCGTGCCTTGTCTTGGATACGTGTATGAATCCATTCTATTTTCCATCATGAAGACATATCCATTTGAAAGGGTTTTTGTTTCGTCCGAGGGAATACAGTGTAAAATATTATAATCATTTATTAGAATATTATAAGTACTTGTATCATATCTGTCACATCTGAATCCAGGAACTAGCACAGATCCTCAGTCCCACCCAGTCTAGGCATTAACTTGCTCTTTTGAACTCGCCTGTTTCCTGTTAATCCTCATTTATTTTTGTGGATTTACACCAGTTCTTTCACCACATGCAATGTGATTGAGAGGTTTTGCCAATCCAGTGTGCATTTCTTATAGGTTCTTTTCTCTGGTCATTATTCATGTCTTGTTTTGTTTTTTTAATTATTTTTATTGCTTTGTTTGCCTGATTTTTGACCCCTGCCTGTTCTGAACAGTGAGTTTTAGTTAATAAACTGCCCACATTTCAATCATCATTCATTCATCTTCAGTAACTGCTTGATCTTATTGGTTAGTATGTTTGCCTTGTACCTCCAGAGCTGGGGGTTCGATTACCGCTTCCGCCCTGTGTGTACAGAGAGTTCTCCCTGTGCTTCGGGGGTTTCCTCCAGGCACTCCGGTTTCCTCCCCCGGTCCAAAGACTTGCGCTGTATAGCCTGATTGGCATTTCCAAATTGAGTGTGTGTGATTGTGCAATACGGTATGTGGGCACCTCGTCCAGGGTGTCCCCGCCTTGTGCCCTGGGATAGGCTCAGGCTCTCTGCCACTCTGTGTAGGATAAGCGGTACAGTAAATGGATGGAACTGTTTTTCCTGGACATGCTCATAGTGGATCTGGAGCCTATCCTAGGCGCAAGGCTAGAGAGTTTACCCCAGATGGAACCACTCAGAGCACACATAAAGGTATTCACTCACACATTCACAAGTAGGAGTACTGTTCTCCTATTTTTTTCTCTCCTGTTTGTTCTTGCCAATTCACACACAAGCTAGTGGGGAGCACTGTAAAAAAAAAAAAGAAAAAAAAAAGAGAGAGAAAAGTTTGCTGCACAGCGTTTTTGAGCTTACTCAACTTAATTTCACCTTGAGTTAAATAAACCCCAAAAAGCTATGCAGGAAGTTGAAATTTGAAATTTGAAGTTAAATAGGCTTTCCGTTTATACAGTGAGGGGCAAATACATCCTCTGAGACACATACAACCAACATCAGTATCTTTTTGAACTGCTGCTCATGCTGCAGCTCAACATACACCAGAAGATATCGCTATCTACCCTGTCACAGACTCCTCTGACTGGCTAATACACCTGTGATTAACAGTGGCGAGAATACCACCATCCTGCCCAAAGCGCGCATCCAAATTTTCAGTTAAAGTTACAATCTCTAGATGACAGTGGGAACTCTTTTCTGTTGCACCACTTACCATTTTAGAATTTTGGAACATGTTGTTTTTCCATGTTTCTCCTGCTCTATTGCTCAATGCACAGCTCTTATACTTGAGGCATTTGCCATAGCAGTTTTTGACACACAATCACTAGGCTGGCATGCTCAAATGAGTGGTTTCAAGTTGTTTTTGGGTTTTCGTGTAGATGGAGATATTTTTGAAAAATGCTGTTGGTGTTTTTTCTAAACAGAGGGGGTAAAAACAACTTTTTCAAAAATGTTCACATCTGCAGAATTAAACACAATAGCACAAGCAGCGAGAATCTGAATGAACTCAAAGACGTGATTAAACTTTAAAAATAAATAAATAAATAAAAATAATAATAATAATAATAATCCATCCATCTTCTACCGCTTACTCCTTCTTCAGGGTCACGGGGAACCTGGAGCCTATCCCAGGGAACATCAGGCACAAGGCGGGGTACACCCTGGACAGGGGGCCAGTCCATCGCAGAATAATAATAATAATAATAATAATAATAATAATAATAATAATAATAATAATAATAACTGCAGTATCCAGGAGGAATTCATAAGGAATCCGCACTGTGATTGAATTACACAAGCTTTACCCAAGATTACGACCCACTACTTCACTTCAAATGTGGAGAAATTATGTTAATTACCTACAGGCATTAAATAATATTAGACAATTATTCACACTTTATACGTGATATTATTCCCATAAGATGAACATTAACCTCATAAGGAAGCAATCATTGATTTAAGCTCCCTGGGGCTTCAAAAAGAACGAAAGAAAGAACAAAAGAAAGAACGAAACCTTGCCGTTTTGCCAGAGAAAACTCTCTCATCATTAGCAACATGTGCACATGGTACTGTTGCTAATTAACAGCTAGTAAGTCTGTTTTAGACATTAACACAGGGAATATTAGCCCTGCCCTCTATGCATACAATTCTATCGTTGTGGTAATACCACCAATGTAGAGCATAAGGAGATTAGCATTAGGACTCTTCAATTCCCTAAGCAATTAGCATGATTTGCATGTAGGAAATATTAGAGATATTACACAGAGAGATGTGATGACCAGCTGTTGTTATGTTTTCTGTTGGTGTACTGTTATCATGGGATAAGTGAGCATTAGCATGAGTCCAGAATTGTTGTATGAGAGAGAAAGTCTGACGTATGAATTATGCCTATGGCCTTACAGCGACAAATAAAAGAGCAAAGCAAGAGATAGAGGTTGCACTTTGCTCCTGGTCAGAGTGCCATGACAATATAAAGCAGTGGTCAGTAACTTTGTCACATTAAAGTGGAGCAGATATGAGGCAATTGTTTGCAAATGTGATATTGGAGATAGAATACTAGTTCAGTCAACAGCTAATGTTAGTTAGATTTCAAGTTCTTTTGCTGTTGTGAGCAACGCGCACTTTACGACCAATCAGAATCAACGCAGTAGCACTGTGTTATGATGTGGAATGATCCTGTATTCCTGTGGATTTGATTTTGATTATAGAACGACCAAATGTCAGATATTATTTGCAAATCGATTCATCATTGGAAATGCACTGAAGGCAATGGAAAACATTTATAGAGTCAGCCATGCTGATGCGTAATTAGTCAATAATGCCACGCAAGAACATAGACAGGAACGGACTTCGCTCATGTAGTATTTACTTAACTGGTTCTTTCTGGTTCTTCAGCAAGAGATTTACAAACAGTTCTTATCAAAGTATGATGGATCGAATTGCAAAAAAAAAAAAAAAGAGCTTACTTTCTCTACATGAACCCAAAGCTTCCATGTGTTTATGGACAGGTTCTGAAGATATCCCTACTGCGGCATAGCAACAAGATGTATGAAATCACTAGCTGGGATTTTGAATGGACATTTATATTTTCTGTGCATCCTGTGTCAGTAGATTATATGGTGCTCAAGTCTCCTTCAATTTTACTGCATGGCTGCTCAAGCCCGGAGCAATGAGAGTGAGTGGGACTGAATGCATCACACACAGAGATAGAGAGAGAAAGCAGAGAGCAAAAGAACAACAGTCTAATTTAATATGAAGTCTAATTGAGCTGCAACCTTGCCCATATCAGTAATGGATTTAGGCAGAAATCTTTACTTCAGCTCGACAGAGACAAACCTTATATATTTCTAGTTCATGTAGCTTTTTCCTTTATTTTCTGATAACCGATATCTGACATTTTTCCCCATGCTTGCCTTCTCTTATTTGTGACCTTGTGGATATTCTCCATTTAAAAAGACAAATATAGAAATATTCAGGAGGATTATTCAGTTTAACAAAATAGTTAGGAAATGGGCAACAATAAATGAGTGCATGTTGAAGGTGGATTTCACCTTACAGAATAAACCAGTATGAAATAAACCTTAATAGAAAATTAATAGTGTCACGGAATCCATGTAATGAAGGTTAGGACGGATGCAAGTACTGATAAGAGCTTTTAATAAAGAGAGGCGGGCAGACCAGTCCAAATCATGAGATAATAGCGAGGTCAAAAACAAGCAATGGGTCAGGTGATCTGCAAACAGGCATAAAATAGGCAAGGCAAGAATCTAGAACGAGGAACAAGAAGCAAGATCAACTAACATGAAACAAAACGGAGATCTGGTGCAAACGCTTGGTATGGTGATAACACTCAATACTTCGCAAAGTGCAAAGAGACATGAGGGGTTTAAATCACAAATGTACTCATGGGTGAAACTCAAGACAGATGAAAACAATGATGCCACAGGAAACAACCAATGACAATACAGAGGCGGAGACAGGACTTAAACCAAAACAAAAGCACGTGTCGAGAGTAAACAAAGTCAATGTCACTGCAGACCCAAAAGCGTGCGTTCAGTAAGAGCTCGTGCATCAGGCTCGCGTTTCGGGTTTCCGAGCACACTGCATGCTACAGCGCTAGCTCAAGGGCAAATCATGACAAGTATGTGAGAAATCATGTGTAAATAAATGTTGTTGTTGTTGGTTTTTTTTGGGGGGAGGGGGGTGTTTGGGGGGGTGGAATCACACATGTGATTCAAATAATAAATCGTGGAAAAATGGAAAAATTATGTGAAAATGAATGAATCATTTGGAAGAATCACACGTGTCATGTAATGGATAATCAGACGGATGCAAGTGCAGTTACAGTAAGAGCTTTAGAGGCAGGCAGACAAATCCAAAATGTGGAGCACAAATGTAGTCATAAACAAGCAAAAGGTCAGCCGAACGGCAAACAGGATTAACTAGGCGAATCCAGAATCAATAAACGTGAGAACAAAACAGGATTAAAAAAATGCCAATATGAATCAATGAACGAGGATCAAAATGCTTGGTACGGTTCTGGCGATCTAAAGCGTCCCAGTGTATGAACGGGTGTGTGAGTGTGTATGTGATTGTGCCCTGCGATGGACTGGCACCCTGTCCAGGGTGTACCCCGCCTTGTGCTCGATGCTCCCTGGGATAGGCTCCAGGTTCCCCGTGACCCTGAAAAGGAGTAAGCGGTATAAGATGGATGGATGGATGGATATATCTGATAGTTTTTGTTTTTTTAAATCTGCTATAATGTATCTATAAAACAGTATAAAATGTTTCAAATAAACAATATAATGATAAGTATTCAGTTTGTTTGTTTAAATGAAGGCATTTAACTGCATTTCATTGGCTCTGTACTTGTACTCTGTGCAATAAAGATGAATCTAATCTAATTAAATAAAAAAAAAAAAACCAAAAAAAAACATAAGGCCATCAAAATTTGTTGGACAATCTTCATAATACCAAATGCATTTTATTTTCAATTTATTTCTTTGTATGTTCATAAATAACTTTAATAAGCTTTGCATCTTCTGGTGGTAGGTTGTGATTTAAAAATGTACATTAACATATATGCTTATTACCTTGAATTAGAAATCATTTATTTTATCACATTATTCATAATTTAAACATAATACACAGTATAATGTTAGTTTATCTTATTTTTGAGGCAAGCGTATCAAATATCTGCTTCAGCAAATAAACAATGTCACTCCAGTGGTATTTCAGCTTGGGATATTTGCCAAGTTGGACATGTGACAGCTTTGAACTGCATGATTAACATCTGAACTCTGGACCCGGTTTCATTCGCGTTGGTCTTTGCTTAACTCAAACATTATTGTTGTTTAATGGAGCAAAGAAAAAAAAAATCATTGTTAATTATTAACATTGTTTACATGAGATGTGATCTCTTGCTTATATGAAGGGAACTCAAATTTCTTCACGTGTTTTATATTGAGTCAAACTACATGTTGTGTTTGTCTTTATGTCAAATAAACCTGCTCTATGGAAGTGAATTATGAAAGAACTCGTCGGGATACGAAAAGAAAGTTGAACCCAAATGAGGCTCGGTTATTTCTTCAGATTTCACTTCTGCTGTTTTTATGACGTGAATTCACATTATCTATCTTTTGTAACTGACCTGTCACTGTGAATAACTCTTCTAATGCTTTAACCTGTTGGAGTCCGCTTTCCATTCTCCCTGTGTGGTATTGCAATTGTGGGGTCCTTTGTGAAAGCTCAATTACAGTGTGAAATGGATTACACACCGTTTGGCATTTTGCTCTTGTCTTTGCCGTGAAATGAGAGTGTCGAGGAATCCCAGTCGCTTTCCTCCAATATGAACACTACAAACCTCTGTGTAAATAAAACAACCAAAGAAGAAGAACAAAAATCAAACAAACAAACAAAAAAAAAAAAACGATTTGGTGTGAAATAAGAAAATCACCACAGACCTGAGCAAATGGATGCTGAATGGAGGCCATTATGGCTGCATTGACTTTCACAGTGACCCAATAACTGTTTGATTTGCACAGCTCTGAATGTAAGTCTACTCAAATTCATGCATAAAAACCTTTTCTTTTCAGATTGCTGGTATTTCTCTCCATTTTCTTTGCGAATATACAGTACACTGCCAGCCAAAACGTTGTTGAACTGCCTGTGTTTTGCATTTTTGTCCCAATGACCTCATTTGAAATATTTGAAAACTAGAAAATCAAACCAAATAATAGTATTAAGTGAATCGTGAGATGTTTATTAAATGTTTTGGTGAATTAAGGAATGTTGGAAATGGGTTTATTTTATTGGAGCAATCCAGATCTCATGTAATCTTTTACAAATGAAATATAGTGAGTATTTCACGTGGTGTAATAAACTGACATGACTGTCACTGAATTTGAATGGGTGTGTGTGCAGTTATGCCTTGCAATGGGTTAGCACCACATCCAGGGTATCCCCCACCTTGTGCCCCGAGTTCCCTGGGATAGGCTCCAGGCTCGTCCAGGCTGCGTGAATCTTCTGCGGTGGGTGCAGAAGTGTTAGCCCCCAGCATAATTTCATACCATTCTATGTTTTATTTTATTTGATTTTATTTATATTGCGACGAGGTGCTTTTAAGTTAGGAGTCACAAAAGTCCAAAATAATCCCCTTTAAGACTGCTGGCACATTTATGATCACGCCACATATATTAATGTTTTACAGTTCATGTTAGCGCTGATATGAGTCTTTCATCTATGAGCTTAATTGCTTGAGTCTCTAAGTGTGCCTGCCGATAATAAAGCACTCATTTAGAGTTGCATTAGAATCTGAGAGCGAGCAGTTAAGTTCCACAAAGATTTAGCCTAGCAGGAGGTAGTGATAACTCAGTGAAAAGGTTGTCAAATGTAATTGAAAGTTTTTGAAAGCAAAGTCTTTAACCATCAGCCGTTCAGATTTATGCTTGCATCCTGTCTCAGTCAAACGTCACTCTGGATAAAAGCATTTGTTATATGAATCACTGGGAATAATAGCCTACCCTGTGTGCCCTGTGAATGGTTTAAATGAAAAAGTAACTCATTTCAAAACAAAATAAAATCTGATCTAAAGTAAGCCCGGCTGCGTGGTGTACATCAGGGCTTGTCTTTAAGGTGTGTGTGGCGACTTGCTCCATTCAGCACCAACACCTGCAGAAACACTCCACCTGCTGTGCTGTCAGCTCACAGCTCCACTCCGCCTAATTTATCCTCATCATTTAAACCCCATCACTCCTCATTTACACTTCACATGTGCTTCTCAGCTGCCAGGAAGAAAGCGTTTTGTGGCACGTTTGAAAAGGTTTAAGGAAATCATATTGATTATGTTCAATAGCTATTACTGAAACAACAATGCGAGCGAGACGGTGTTTGTTTATCATTCATTCACTGATCTTCATTAGAGCATGTTATTAACGTTTTCTGGATAAAATGCTTACTGAAGAGAGATAACAGGAACCACCTTCTTTCGCAGATGTTCCACGACATTAACTGTAACTATAAATGAATGAAAGATATGATATGATGTTCATTAATTAATAATAATTATATATATATGTATATATATATATATATATATATAATATATATATATGTGTGTGTGTGTAAACACAAGAATAGACTTCTGAAGCAGCAAAGCAAGTGGGTATACCAAGGGTATACGCTAGTATTGACCTTAGAAGTTCCATCCAACCATCCATCTTCTACCGCTTACTCCTTTTTCAGGGTCACGGGGGAACCTGGAGCCTATCCCAGGGAGCATCGGGCACAAGGCAGGGTACACCCTGGACAGGGTACCAGTCCATCGCAGGGCACAATCACATACACTCACACACCCATTCATACACTACGGACACTTTAGACACGCCAATCAGCCTACCATGCATGTCTTTGGACTGGGGGAGGAAACCGGAGTACCCGGAGAAAACCCCCGCAGCACGGGGAGAACGTACAAACTCCGCACACACAGGTCCACGGCGGGACTCGAACCCCGTTATACATACATATATATACACATGTATATCTACATATACATACATACATATATATATATATATATATATATATATATATATATATATATATATATATATATATGATATAATACAGTGGCATGGTACACGGTACACTGGACAACATAAAGTGCAAATAGAAAGAAGAATTATTATTTTTTAATTTTAAATAGTGTGAGATGAGTGCAAACAGGACAATAAATCCACACGACAGCAGACATCAACAAGACAGACCAACGTAACAGAACCTCATTAATTCATCGCTTAATGAATAATTAAGCATAAAAAAACAAACCAACAGTAAAACATGCTACACCCTGTCTACTTTCCACATGTTCAGACCTTCGAGCTGACTTGACGACCCAAGAACGCGTGAACAGCACATGATCCATCTACACGGCGTGGCCCTCTGTTCCGTTAGCCACGCCCGCAATAACGTTCCTCCACACGGGTGACGTGATTGGCCAAGCAGATCTGCCAATCAGCTCTCGCGGCCACGCCTCCCGCGCCTGTAATCCGCTGTAGCAGAGCGGTGGGACTTTTCTCATCCCCGCAGATGTTTCAGTATGATCAGCGAGGAGCGCGGCAACTTTCCTGAGGAGGATTTACTCTCACACCGGGCTCTACGCGCGTGAACGCTCGCGCGCGGAGTGTAAACCGAGGGGATAACAGTGTACAAAGTGAAGGGATTCGACTCTTTTATTAGAAGAAGTAGAAGAAGAAGAAGAAGAAAATGCCTGTAGCTATCCCCATGCCTTTCACGGCAACCCCGAGTAGGAAGTCCGTTAGCGCGACCTCGTTCCGGCTAACGGAGAAATTCATCCTGCTGTTAGTTTTCAGCGCCTTCATCACCTTCTGCTTCGGAGCGATCTTCTTCCTGCCGGATTCCTCCAAGCTCTTCTTTTTCCGCTCCGACCCGGCGGTGGAGGGCGACACCCGGACAGGTACGGACGGAGACTCCGGCGGCACGGCGGGCAAGGACGAGAAAACAATCCTGGCCAAGATTCGGAGAGACCACGAACAGGCGCTGCTCGAAGCCAAGGACACGCTGCAGAAGCGGCCGGACGAGATCAAGCAGGACATCCGAAGCGAGAAGGACCAAGTTGCGAAGAACCGAGGAGGCGAGAACGACGACGGCTCGCTGCCCGTCCTCGAGTACGCGCGACCGCCCGGGGCGACCGGGCGCGAGCCGTCCGACCCGGAAACGCGGGAGAAACGAGCCAAAATTAAAGAGGTAGATCAGATCTTCTTCCTTGACTCGGCTTTAACCCCCCACACCCTCCCCCCCCCATAACAACAACCCCCCCAATAACAACAAAACCCCTCCAGGTTGGTATCAGTGTCAGCGTTTGACTTTGTACTGAGGTAAGTCCGAGTCCTGTGGTAATTAACCGTCTAGTTACAGTCTAGTCAGAAGTTCAACCTCATGACAACAACAACAATCCCCCCAGGTTGGTATCAGTGTCAGCATTTTGAGTTCGTACTGAGGTAAGTTTGCTGTACTGTGGTAATTAACCGCCCGGTTACGGTCTAGTCAGAAGTTCAGCCTGACGACGACGGCGGCGGCGACGACGACGACGACGGCAACAACTTCCACGGTCGGATTGCTCTCGGAGCTGAGAAGTTCGTCAGACAGCCGGCTTGTTTACGTTTCCGAGAAACGAAGCAAGAGTCGTTCGTCGATCTGTCGTTCGCACGTCGCGCTGAAACGCTCGAGAGACCAGACCGCCGGCCGTACGGGCGCTTGTTAGACTTCACGTATTTAGACCTGAAGGAGATGGAGATGTTGCTGTAAGGTAGGTGCAAACAAACGAACAAACAAGCGAGCGGCAAAAAGTTTGTGGGTATTAGTCACGTCGAGTCGGGGGTTTTTTAAAAAATTTTATCGTCATTTCAAGCATATAGAAACGCGTGATGTTAAGTAAGCATGACAGCGAATACGTCTACAACAGTAAGAAGTGTATAAGTAGTAACGGGACATCTTTTATCGCCTCGACGACGTACAAAAACAAGCAAACAAAAAGACGAATCTGCGAACGCGTGCCGCTCGACCCCTCACGTATATTACATGCCGGTCTGCTTCAGGGTTCACGCTCTTGTTTTAGCCGACAGGGAGAACGGAAATGTTTTGCCGCGTGATCGCGATGACGAAGACACGCCACAGAGATGGAGATTATTGAAGCGAATGGTTCGGACTACGAGCACTAGTCCGGCGTCAGAAGGTCAGCGTACGTTCTCGGCCAGAATGACGTCATCGTACGTCAACGATTCACGGAAGCGCAGGCTTGACCTCGAGGGAAGTCCAGCGTGTGTGTTTTTCTTTCCAGTAGGAGTAGCACCGGAGTATTCCTGAGTTACGTTTGGATTTTTGATGGATTTCGTGTCCTTACAGCTGAGGCAGAGCAGTCCGAGGTTAAGGACGTAGCCCGTGAGGTTGTCGTCGGCTTGCTTTCTGACAGCCAGGGACCGGCTGTGTCAGGAGAGGAAATAAAAAAAAAAAAAACCCTCCACGTTCCGCATAAAGACACAGGGAAAGCGCGTGCTCGTCGGAATTCGTTTGGCGAATACATTTTGGCCGGAGGGAAAGTTTTTACCACGTCTGTTAGAAAAGCCTACTTGTGGTTTTACAACGTCGCAGGTTGAACACGGTCCGTAAGCCCGGCGTAAAAGGGTCCGTATACTTTCTCAGCATTGGTGTAAGATTCACCCGAGTCAAAGATTAACCTCGGAGGAAGGTCACTACGTGTTCCTCTCGGTAGAAATAACCCCACTGTGTTGTTACTGGATTGTCTCGGATTTGACGGATTTCTCTCCCTCACAGCCAAGGCAGAATACAGTTGACGCCGAGCAGACGGAGGGATAGGACGTAGCGCATTAGATCAGCACTGGCTCACTTTCTGCCAGACTATGTCAGGAGAGAGAAACCTTCCCAGTCAGCACGAGGATGTTTAGAATCGTAAATGTCCTCGTCGACGTTTACGGGTGGTCGCGTTTTCAACGTGTCTATTCCGAGATCGAGGGAAGACGAGTGTTGTCCTATACAAGACGTCCGAATTAAAATGGATAACAAGAGGATGTGTGTTTAGGGATCGAATCGAGGTGGACCGGGTCCGAGCATCGATAGACCGACCGTAACGTCATGTTTTTATTTTTGGAGGCGATTTTATTTCTTTATTTTTAAATCCGTCTAGACTGGCCCAGTCATAGATTAACCACAGAGTTACCACAGCCCTTCAGCAGACTGCTGGATCGATAGTCCAGCTTCAGATCAGACAGAAAGAACACGCCCAATCAACTAGGGCTGCGTAGTAGAACGCATATCGCACCGTGATGCGTTTCTAAATACCTCGCTGTTTTAAAGATTCACTACGTAACGGTTAATCAGACTTTGCGATTCGTATCAAATACTGATGATGTGTGTGAAAGCTCAGGAAAGGGCATTGTGACGTAATAATCAATACACAATGTGAGTATCGTATTGTTGTACCGCTCCGCCCTGCAACCGACGACCGATAGTCGTTTTAACGAGACCACCTTACCTAGAGCGACATTCCCAGCTTTTCCCAGTCCTCTTGGTAACAGGACATCCCGTCAGTCAGAAATCGTGATGATGTACGCCTTTACTGAATGTTTGCTTTCGATTGTCACCTGGAAAGCCCAACCGTGCTGCTTCCCATTGTGTTTGGTCCAGACATTTGAAGATAATTGCTTACAGTTGTCTAACAATGCCACCATAACTGCTTGAGTTAAATTCTTGTGCCATGAGGCATTTTCTCCATGCTGACACATGCTAGCGTAGATTTGTTCCAGTAAGTAAGGTGTAAAGCCTTGGGGCATTGCTAACCTGTACATCCCAAATTCACTCTCGCACGTGCTTTTTTTTTTAACAGGAAAACAAATTTGGAGACATTATAACCGCTTGCGTAATCGAGTATGCTGACATGATCACACATGCATGTGAGTGGGACGATGTGGCCAGTGTTGACTACTGACTACAGAGGGAGGTGCTTTAAACTTCCTGTACGTAGTTTGATCGAGAACTTCATTTAAATGGCCGAATCCTGATAGGGCGGTATGGTAGTGCGGGGGGGGGGGCTGTTGCTGCCTCACAGTTCCAGTGTCCTCAGTTTAATCCTAAGCTCAGATTACTCACGGAGTTCAGAATGTTCTCCGTTTTTGTTCAGGGGCTTCAGTAGTTGGATTGGTGGACATTTTAATTATTTATTTTTTTTCTCAATGGTTCCATGGATTCTCAACTTTCAAAAAATCTTGGGCCTTTTGTGACGAGGAAACAATCCGGTGTAGTGTTGTATTCGCAGACCAGAGCGGGAACTGACGAACCGTTACGGGCTGTACATTTTCTGAGAAAATCTTTGTAAAGGTCTGTAAAGTAATAATTAGTACGTTTTGAATTTATTTTAAAACCCACTTGACATGCAACAATTGCCCTGTCCTACTAAAATACGTTGTTAGAAACTCATGAAACATGTTCATGACTTTAAAAAATCCTTAATATTTAATACATATTTTAACCTACGGAGGCGCCATTGCGCGACGTCAGTCGATGAGGTAAAATGGTTGTTACCACACTGCTGTTTTTGGCTGTAATTTTTTACTTCTTGTGTGCTGTGATACAGCGGATATCTGTAAACGTTATCAAACCCGTAAGCATCTCGTTAGTGCGTTTTTTTTCCGTTCCTGTAAAATTAGCCCAAAACACCTAGCCAAGACATACAGTTAAAGCTGTTCTTGAACCATTCGGAGTACATGTATGGTTTTGGTCTCTTTTGAAAGGTGGACTAAATATTTTTACTTAATTGGATTGTTTGGACCTTTGCCAGTGTAACAAGACAGTTTCTGTCAGGATGTCATGGCTCATTGGATTCACATGAGTTGAGTTGCCTCAGTCTCGTAAGTGTTTGTTTGTACGTCGGTCGTCTGCTAGAGACATGGATTGTAGCCGCTGTCGTGATTGTATCTCAAAAACGGTTTAGATCAATCGAATCACAAGAATCTTAGCTTTCCGAAGATATCGTGATGCACATCGAAGCTGTGTAGATCGCATCGATTTCCTCATAACATGGCGACCGCGCGCTGGCGGGCCGTCGGAATTTTAACAGGATAAAATATATGACGGCGAGATAATAGCCGATAATCTCTAAAATGATTGACCTTCGAATACGTGTTGATCATAAAACGATAGTCGGGGTTCTCTCGAAGGTTCTCTGAAGCAATTTCACACAGGGTCTGTGTTCACACGTGTATCTTTTGGCTTGAGTCTCACCTCCACACCTGTGCAGATCACGCTAAGGATGAAGTACTCGACACTACGTAATGAGATGTAAATCAGCGGCCAGCTTGACCTCGCTGCTCCAGACTCCTTATCAGTATGCACTAGAGCTCTTTAACACCTTCGCTTAATATCTCGTAATTGTCTTGTGTCTGATCGGCGCGGCGTCAATGTTCACAAACGTGTCTACCACCGTGAGCATGTATCGTGTCCTGAAAGCTGTCTAGAGACGTGCTGTCGGAAAACCACTGCTGCCTCGAATCCACGTCTCCCCTCTGTTGTTATGCAAGTCTTTTTATATGAGGGGAAAATCGCCACTAACTCGTATGTAAATACTGCATTTTTCATTGTTCTGAATGTTGTCAGTCGGACCACGTTTGCCTTTTTCAAATAAGATCGTGAGACAGACATTTAATCGGAAAACGCACTTTAATGAGGTTATTAAAGAAGGCGGTTGATTTAGACATCAGAGTGCTTCGGCACGATCATAAATCAGCACCACTGCGCATATACGATACAGCTCGGCTTTTCCAGTCGGGTTGGCTGTGTAGCGAAGGCCAAACTTGTGCTCGGTTCTAACGTCGCGCGCTTGATACTCTGCGTATGTTGGTCACTTGATGTTTTGCTAAATCTCAACCGTATGCCAAATCATAGAACATACTTAATCTTAAGTCTACTTTTAGTTAGTTTTTCAGATCGACCTCCAGGCGAATTGTCTGTAAAGAGTAGGTTTGTATTTCTATGGCCACTAATGGAGCGTACTCGGGGTGTCTGTTCTTGTTAGCGGTGGAAATCACAGCCCACCATTATTAAAGCTATTCTAATGATTATTATGCACTTCTATTTATTAGGCTGTTCGAGTGGTCAGAAAATGAAATGCCTTCAAGTCTCAATGAAGCGAACCCAAGTAGGCATTTAAAAAAAAATGTCCTTGAATACAGTCTAATATTTGATTATTCGTAATATAAATCTGTATTGTGGGGGGTCCGTGGAATTTATTTTGCAGGGAAAAGGGTCCCTGGCTGTGGAACGTTTGAGAACCCATGACAAAAAAAAAATGGAGACATGAAAACTCGTTCCCTCTTGCTTCTGTTTTTTTTTTTATTATTATTTATTTTTATTTTTTTTATCAAATGGCAGTCCTTTTCAGCCGTTGTAGAAGTTCCAGTGCTCTGAGCTCGAGCTCTATTTCCTGATTCACCAGTTGAGCTCAAAAGCCAGCAGTAAGAAAGTGCAGGTAAGAGTTCTTCAGGGTTACTATCACACTTACAGCCCCAGCCTGAACCGTAATGCCCGGATTAAGCCGCGTCGCATCGGTAATCATATTAGTGCGCGTAGTCCCACCCAACGTCATCCCGCCCTTTCTGCCTCACTGTGATAAGGTCTCTTGAGGTCCGTCTCTCTGAAAGTCTTTTCGTTCACCCCTGGGGCCTGAGAGACTTGAATCAAGATTGAGAATGAGCTCATCAACTGCAGCGTTCCTGCTTTACGGTGATAATTCACCCACGCAGAGCTGAAAATAATCCCGCTGATCAGTAGCTGGATAGAAACAAACAGTCACTGTGGGAGTCAGGTCGCCATTCATGGTTTTCCCCGTGAGCCTCGCTGACCTTTTAATGGTAATTGTTCTCTGGAAAGGAAATCAATATCAGGATCATTTTGGACACAGACAGTCAGAGGGCACTTTTGTTTACTGTAAATCGATAAACGCCAAGTGATGCATTGGATCTGACATCCATCGCCTTTTAGCCTTTAAATGCTGCATTATAGAATAAAAATCTAAATCGAGTAAATGTGTACTCGGGGCAAAAGTGACATTGTTCGAATGGAACAATCCATTAGCTATACACTATGCCCCAGGAGTGAACCCCGGCCTGGGCATTCGGCCTGTAGCCCCAAAGACTTTTTCTTTAACCCTGAATAATTCTCCTCTAGGAGTTGTTTGTCAGTGAAAGAAGACGGCGGTGTTGTAGTTTATCTTCAGTGAATGGAGGTGAGACCAATCATACAGGGTTTTTGGTTTGGGGTAAAGTGGTTGTAACTGAGACACTAACATCGTCTGACGCTGAGCAGGAAAACGATGTGTAAACGTCTGTATGAGTTCCAGTTTACGTGAACATGACATGAGCACTGTAGCAGCTAAACCCATACAGTGATAGTTTATCTGTGCCTCCCCTTGGCTAGCGACACCAAACTAGCCTAGTTAGAAAAGTTTTATGTTTTATCGGTCTGGTCATCCTACAAACAGTAACAACACCCGAGGCAAGTGTTTTGAGAAATCCGATTTATTTATTTATTTATTTAAAAAAATGTTTTTTACCTCCGCTTCCATAAAACAAAACTTGGGCTACTAGCTGAGTTGGAAAAAAAAATAATAAAAAAATACATGGAAACATTACTTCTTGAGAAGAATCTGGGCTCGGCTCCAGATGATTAACAGTCCAGCTAATGTCCCTACTATGCCGTCCCTTTCAACCACTATGTATCAGTAGAGTAGATTGAACAGATACCCCTGAAATTAGTCACTGTTTTGTTTTCTCTCCACTTGATAATGCTTTTGGGAGTGAAGGAAAAAGCTGCAGGCATCTCCGACATACATTTGAGTGTTCTGCTCATTCAAATAAGCAGGAAGTTTCCATGCATTCACACATCGTTTCCGTTTCCTTTCATTATGCAGATGTTAATCTAGAGAGAAAAAAAACCACTCGCTTCCCTCCTGATGATCATTGCCACTTGCTGAGGTGGTCAGAGTATCAAATTATAGTAGAATGGTATTTGGGTAGCAAGGTGAATGGTTTGGTATTGGTTTTAGATCTGTCTTTTGTTTTATTTTTTAAACTTGCATTAGCTACTTTTAAAAAGTAGCGGGGGGGGGGGGTTTAGATGTGTGGAGTCGAATAAAAGACGGTCAAGACATCACTTTCAAGCTCTTGATAGCCTATAAATATGCAAAATTCTCCTCATACCGATTTATGAGGCTGTTAAGGAGCATTGAGGCGTGTCTATGAAATGACTGTCAAGAGGCCAGTCCAAATACAAACCAGCATCCTGGACCTTGTTTTATTATTCTTTTTCCGTAACGTGACACACTTGTTCTAAGAAAGTGGCATAAACCTATTATTTTTATCAACTGGCAGGTGTCTGCTCGTTAAACAAACCACAGGTAAAGGCAGGTAAAGCTGAAAGGGGAGTTACTCTCTCTCTCTCTCTCTCTCTCTCTCTCTCTCTCTCTCGTGCAATTATTAGTCAAAATAAATGAATGAAAATCATTTTTAAAGTTGATCGGATGGAGAAAAGTTCAAAGTCGGTGTTTTATCTGTTCTGAGTCGAGTGGAGTGTAACTGCGAAACCAAATCACTTTAAAATGATATTTTACTAATTATAGCCATGCGTTAGCATTACAAGCTAATTGTTTTCAGCATTTAGTTATGTTCATTTTCTGGACTCGTAATAGAGGCATCCCTAGTATCCAGTCTGTCTGTTTAAATCAGTCAGATTATTCACACCCAGCATGCCGCCATGCTGTCCAACTGGAGAATCAGACTGTTTCCTGTTTTTTTTGTTTGTTTGTTTGTTTGTTTGTTGGTTTTTTTGCCTTTGCACCATGGAGCTTCATTTCTTCTCCATTTCAGTTCTGTATAACTGGAGGTTGAGTGTTCCCGCTACTAAGCGGTCATGAACCAAACGTCCGGTTTTAATCTTTCATTTTCTGTACATTACAGCTGAAAGTAGCGCTCACAAAGGCCCAGTTGCACATATACGCTGCAGTAATAGATGCCCCCTTTCGCAGTCAGTCTCATTTTGGATTCCTGGAAAGACTTGTCTCTCGGCATATGTTGAAAATAGCTAGCGTGTATCTCCGTTCCGGCACGTCCGCGTTGAAGATCAAGGCAGTACTGAGACTTTAAAGACGATAACGGGTCATGAAAACTCACGGGGAATTTAGACCCTTTCGGGGCGGAACCAAGATCGTCAAAAAGGAGTCTCTTATCTAGGCAAGCTTTGCAAACAAGCCGTGAATGAAAAGCCTATTTGGTATGGAAGACGAATAGTGGTGCGCACGCTGTATTTCCTATTCAGCGTTAAGAGCAGATCAGAGCCAGATGATGACTCCATCGAATCAGTCCGTGGCCGATGTAGAAGACTTCTCATTGCTTCTGTTTTCAGCACTCCGATTTATCGGATGGCCGGAGACGACCGGCGCAGAGGTGCACGTTGATTAAAAGGCTTGCGATCCGTGCGCGCGCGGCGTAACTGAAGTCCTGACCCTCGCCGTGGACCTGATTTCTGTTTCAGATCAGCTTTGGAGAGGTGATCGAGTATGGGCATGTCTTTGTTCAAGGCATCGTGTGTTCTAATTTGTCACGCTCAATGAACTCCTTTCTGAAATCGAGGGCGGAAAATCCATTCCTTGTTTCAAGGCGTAATCGTGTAGTCTGCAACGTCTCCTGTACACGGTTTGAAGAGCCGCTGGTTTTATAGGGACACAAAGTGACGTTAAGTGGACGAGTTCTAACATAGTTACCCTTGTCCAATCTGCCTTTGTGATACTTACCTCGTTTGTTTTAGTAGAGGGGAAAAGCCTAAACTGATTTGCCTTCAGCCAGGGCTTTATTGGTTTTCTTTGTGTCCACATGGTGGACTTTCCTCGTTTCCCATGCCTACGGTACCTAAAAAGTTCTTGCGCTGTGCTTGAAAACAGCATGCTCTGCAGTCTGCTCTCTTGCTTTTATAATGACTCTGTAGAATGCCGTTTGCTTATATGTTCTGAGTAAGACACTTGGGGACACGCTCTCATAGGAGAAAAATCAACAACGTGGTTCAGCGGAGTCGCCGTGAACCTCGTCGGACACGCGTTGCTGTAGGTTACCGTGAAGTCGATTACTTTCCCGCAGCAGAACGTCCTGAAGTGTTCATCATCTGCGCAGAGATTTTTTGTTAAGAACAGTCGTGCTGATCCGTTCGTTCTTTACTCTGTGTATACACACGTACCGTTGGTGATTCTTGTTTTGAAGCCGAATGATCGATCGCTTCCCAAGTATGGGTACGGTGAAGCACTCTTGAGATCTACTCCGAATATAGCAGGATCCCTCCCTGATTTATGCTTTGCTACTTTTCCCCCCCTAGAAGCGGTCGAAGCATTCTGTAAACTTGATTTGATACATTTGATTTCCATTTTTAATTTTGATTGTGCTGGTTTATTCCCCCTGCTGCAGGTTTGTATTACAGGGGCGGCCCCCCGCGCCCGCGCCGGGGGCGGGAAAAAAAGCATGGTGGGCTGATTGGCATGTCCAGAGTGTCCGTAATGTGTGTGAGTGTGTATGTGATTGTGGCCTGCGATGGATTGGCACCCCGTCCAGGGTGTACCCCACCTTGTACCCCATGCTCACTGGGACAGGCTCCAGGTTCCCCGAGACCCGGTATAGAAAATGGATGGCTGGATGATAGCACCGTATGGCCTGCAGTCACCGCTCAACGCTCCTTCAGAGTGCCAGGCAAATGGCTGTAACTTTACTCGGTTTTCCGCATTCAGCCACGAGTCCGTGCGCTCTCTGGAGACACTGCGCTTGGCAGCATCTCAATGAAACCCTGTCCTAGCGAGAGTAAATGTGTGTGTGTGTGTGTATGGTGTGCCAGGCTAGATGTGGGCCTTGTGCCAGTGTGGCTCATGCTCACCTCTTAAGCTGCACCTGTCCTCAAGGCACTTGTTCATCTATAGGTTTCCCCAGACTCACAGGGGGTGGGAATCACTGAAAAACAGGTATCTATACCCTTAAATTCGGTATCGATACATACTAAAGGTACAAAAGATAAGATACCACTGATTCTACCAATGCAGCAACAAGGAAAATCCCAGTTTGGCGGACGATATGACAAAGAAATCATACGATCAAGCTTGAAGACGTTTCTATGATGAATCTGTAGCACGTTGAATCGTACTCTTTAATTTCTACAGAAATAACTGACTACTGAAAAGTAGGAAGAATTGAAAAATGTACCAAAAGCGTAATCGCGTAAGACTATTTTAAATTGTACCCATCTAACATCTAAATAGGTGCTAGATTATAAAACTACTGACGTGCACAATATATCAGAAAAGTGTATTGTAACGATATAGTTCACGCTATTGATTTTTTTTTCCCTGTATTTACACGCACATCTGTGGTTCTGTAATATGTCTCATCTGAAGAGTTCCCACATGTATAAGGACTACACAAACACACCGAATGCACAACCAGCAGGATCTCACTGGTGCAAAGGGAAGGCTGGTTATAGATTATTCACTAGGGTCGTTAAACTGCTGTGCCTTTGCTGAGCAGAAGATAACAGGACAGTGTGTGTGTGTGTGTGATGTAAAATGTATTCGCTGTCACTTTGCCTCTATGGAAGCTGCTGTATTTTTTTTTATCAGAACTGTTTCTGATGTATTTTTCCATCTGTGGAACTAGTGAAACCGAATGAACGTGACCGTTTAAGCTCTTCGGTTCGTTTCAGTGTGGATCGGTATCCACCACGTCCGGAGCCAAACTCGCTCTGTGCTCATCAAACATGTGGAGACCTATTCCCGGTTTCTCATTAGGTTCTTACTGCTGTAATGTGATATTAAAGGAGTCCTGTAAAGGATGTAATCTCTCACACCAGGAGCTCGTTCTGCTCTCTCTCAGGTTATCGATCTCCGAAAGAACCACAGGTTACCTAAATGACGCCATTACGGCTTTTCTCGGCCCAGCTCTGAAACGGAGAGGGTGGCGGTGTAATGGACTTTTTTTTTTCCACCACAACAACAAAAAAACAAACCATTGCACAATTTTTTTTTTTTTTTTTTGTTTTTTGGGCGGTTTTTTTGTACTATTAGGGCTGTAGTACTTTGGATGTCTAAAAAAGAAAAATTTTTTTTTTTTTTTTTTTTTTTTTTTTTTTTTTAGTAAACATTGTTTGTTATGTTAAAAAAAAAGAATGCATTTCAGAAAAAAAGGAAAAACAACAAAGTGGGAGAAAAAATACCAAAAAGTGTTGAGTGGAATCTGGCACCAACAGTATCTTTAAAAAATAAATAAATAAAAAATGATAGTCTAGAGAGCTCCAGAAGTTCTCGAGTGATCTGGAGACGAGTTACAGCTTATATTTTAAAAAAGAAGTATAAACTTTTTGAACAGATCCTTCATAAAATAAAGCTTTATTCACGACATCATCAGTCCCGTGACCTTCATCAGGTATATACAATCAATCTATTCACCACCATCGCATTCAAAATCAACACATGACCAATCACTGCAATGATCCATCGTTCCCAATCACAATCCGAGACGTAATACATCCTGTAACCACATCATCATATAAAAGGGTTACATCAGAACTGTACATAAACAACTAGCATCACATTAACCAGTGCTTCATCGTTCATGTCCATAGGAGGTAAAGTCTGAAGAGTAACAGTCCAAAATAACCCCTCTCGATGGCGCAGTCTCTTCAATACCACTAAAGCGTAAAGAGGAATCATCATGATTCAAAGAAAGAAAATGGGCCACGACAGGATAATTAACACCCTTTCTTCTATAGAACTCTTAGCGGGATGTTTTCCAACATAAAACAAGACCACAGGGTCAACGGATCAGATAGACAACACGAGTGGAAGCACAAGTCATGAATTAATTCGATTTTTTTTTTTTCTTTTTTTTTTTTTTTAACCAATCCTTGGATGATAAAATGTATTATTGAACTGAGCCCGATTACCACATCGGTCATTTCCGTTCTGTACAGGAGCAAGTCCCCTCCGTCTCCGAGATGGCCCGCACTCTACAATCGTAGAACTCTGATGTACTCCGTGTTATTTATTTATTTATTTTGGTGAAACATTTTTACACTTAAAAATATTGCGTACTTTTTTAAAGCTGCGAAATCGTTCAAGTATACCTTACGAATTGAATAAATGTGTAAGTTAAAAAAAGAAAAGAAAAGAAAAGTAGATCTGAATGGCTACATTTCGTTCTGCCGTGACGCATCGAATTGAGTAGATATAATTAAAATCCTAACTCCATGCAGTAGAAAACAAACAAACAAAAAATGAGTAGATCTATTTGAAAACCTACGTCGATGTAACCAAAAAAAAAAGGACAATTATTTAACAAAAGAAATGGGCTATATTTACTAACTGATTTTAACTTCATTTAATTCATGTTGAACTTTTAATGATCAAAGTGTTACATTTCATTCTTAAAAAAAAAAAATTCAACTTTTTTTTCTATAAAGTAAATGAACGTTGAGTGAGCGTAAACACTCGCTCTCATTTCGTGTTCCATAAAGAAAGACGTATAGGTGTGGACAGCGTTAGTGTTCGTCAATGGCAGGTTCGATTTTTAAAACTGTACCTCACACAGTAGGGACGTCATAAAGAAACGTCACCCTTGAAAATGGAGCACGGAGAAATATATAGTGGATAAATCGGTTTCCTTTGCAATTAACATTCATTTCTGAAGCCGGGCAAGTCCTTCGCTCTTGTAATATTCAGGTGGTTATGTTCCTTTTTATATATATATATATATATATATATATATATATATATATATATATATATATATATATATATATATATTTATTTTTACATTTAACTCTGAAGAGAACTTGGTGCTAGTCAGCCGTCCAGTTAAGGCAGAGAGAAGAGAAGTCTGGTGTGGTGTGGTGTGGTGTAGGTAGGATTGGATTAGACGTCTGTGAAGGGCAACATCCGTAAGTCGTTGATGTCTTCAACTGGGGCTCCCCGAAAATAAAAAATAATACAGTTCAAAACCAGTCATGCCCGTTAGGCAGTATGTCGTCTCGTCACCGGAGTTTCCCCATCGCTGTAACTCTTAGTAAATATCACATTAAAAGTTACTACAATGTAAAATATTTTCATCTACACTCACCGCCCACTTTATTAGGAATTTTCGCACGTTCATGCAGTTATCTCATCAGCCAACCATTCTTGCAGATGAATATTAACTGAAACTCTATCTGTATATCAAACATCAGAATGAGGAAAAGGTGTGATTTCCGTGACTTTAACATGTGACGTGGTTGTTGGTGCTAGATGGGCTGGTGTGATTATTTCAGTACCTGCTGATCTCCTGTTGTTATTTTCACACTCAATAGTCTGGAGTTTACGGAGAATGGTGTGAAAAACAAACAACATCCTGTGAGCAGAGGGTCTGCAGGCAGCTTGTTGAGAGAGATCGGGGGAGAATGACCCGATGGGTCTGAGCTGCCTGGAAGTCTATAGTAACTCCAATAACTACAACAGCAGAAGACCACATCAGCTTCCACTCCTGTCATCCGAGAACAAGAATCTGAGGCGATCATGGGAACAGCCTGGCTGACAGGAGAGGAACCCAATGTGAACTTCTGTTGTAGCCCGTCCACCTCGAGGTTGGATGATTCGTGCATGCTGAGATGCTTTTCTGCTCACCACGGTTGTACTTCTAGGTCTAAACGGTGTACTAAACACCAATTTGATTGTCAGACAGTTCGAGTCCATGGTCGTTGATTATTTCTTTGAGGCCCTTGAACCTCTTTTTTCTTCTTCCTTGTTGTCTCCGTAAAGGTGCTCGGCTTCCCAAGAAAGAGGCTTGCACAAGCACTGGAATCACTGTCCAGGGTAAACTCGATATCGGTAGAATCACTCCGGCCGTTATAATTCAGTGGTCCAGTGAGTCTCGCCCGATTACGGAATCGTGTTGACGGTCCATGTCGTGGTAGACTGGTCTCATGAGTTTCACTGCCATTGATGATGGAAGTGCTAACTACTGGTGTAATGTCCCAAGGATGGACCTCATTCCGAAGAAAGTCCTCCGTATCACGTTCATATTTCTTTAATTGAATCTCCTTCAAATGATCCGCATTCCTCTGTGTGGAGGGCCTGATGGTTTGAGGTTTGTATTTGAGGTTTAGATTTCATCTCTTCCAGTAAGAGAACATTTTCACGGGTTTCCTTAACCCTTGTGCATCAATTAAAAAAAAAAAGAAAAAAAGTTACACATAGGTCCATAGAGGACAAACATGTCCATGTCCATAATCACCAAACATTCATTACTTTTCAGAATTTTAACCCTTTAAACACCGGTTTAAAAAATCTTCAAAGCTCAGTAACCTCCTCTGACTCGTATACATGGGGTGGGATTTCCAGTACACACCACAACTCTGATATCCATACCAACACACACACACACACACACACACAACACACACGATTATAGCTGCATCGTTTAATCAGTTGGTCTGCAGCGCTCTATAATAAAGCAGAATCAGAAAAAAAGGAAAACGTTCAGGTGCTTCTCAAAAAATTTGAATATCTTGGGAAAAGTTCATTTTTTTTTCTCCCTGTAATTTAATTCAAAAAGTGGAACGTTGATGTGTTCTAGTTCCATTACACATAAAGTGAAATATTTCAAGCCTTGTTATCTGTTTTAATCTTTATTACGGCTTATTACACGTCACATCTATGAATCAGTAACCATAGCTGGTAACTCTCCACACATTCCGCTATCTTTATTATGTGTGCCACGTCGGAGAGTCCTCGTTATAAAACATGAGGAAATATGAGGAAGCCTGACCGGGTCGTGATTATAGAGGGACTCCCGACAATGCAGGTGTCTCTTTTCTTGTGTTTTCAAGGAAGCGGAAAACAAGCATCCGCCTATGTGGTACAAAAGCACGACAGGCATATTCTATTTCTGCCCTTGGATTTTCGACGAGTCATTGTTCTGCACTTCAAAAACGCTTCAGATGGAAAGCTCATGGTTTAAATACCCTTCCATCTCCGAGATACCTGCACTTCCCATGGCAAGGGCTCTCGAGCAATGACACTGCAGTTGTGAACAGCTGTTCCAACGCACCTGTCATCTCCTTGCGGGTATACTCTCCTGGATAGCAGGCTGAATCGGGACCTCGCGCTGAAATTCATAACCTCTGTTTTCTGTGTAAATACACGCAAAAAATTTGAACGTCATGGTAAAGTAAGTCATTTTTTTCCCCCCATAATTTAATTTAAAAAGTGGAACTTTCATATATTCCAGATTCAATACACATAAAGTGAAATATTTTAAGCCTTTTAAAAATATATATATATTTTATTTTAATCTGGATGATTACGGCTCATGGAAATCAAAAATCCAGTATCTCAGAATATTCAAAACATTAGAGCAGTGGTCCCCAACCCCCGGTCCGTGGACCGGTACCGGTCCGTGGGTCATTTGCTACCGGGCCGCACAGAAAAAATAAATAACTTACATTATTTCCGTTTTATTTATGATCTGGATCTGAAAAATGAGCGGATTCTGTCAGTTACATCCTTCTACGACTCACTCTTGACCCATGTCAAGACGCTTGTCTCGGTCACGTGATACGTTGAAACCTTACCATAGAGACCAGAGAGCGTTAGGGGGGAGAGAGGATGTTACGAGGACGCTGCTAATAAAGTTGCGATTTCACATTGTATTCACGTTTAGTATTAGATTTTAAAAATCCCCCAGTTTTTATGCCGGTCCTATCATTTTATTTGGTTGCATTTATCCGCCACACCTTAAAGGCCGGTCCGTGAAAATATTGTCTGATATTAAACCGGTCCGTGGAGCAAAATCTGCGGTCCGCAAAGTCTCGGCCCAAATCTGCGGTCATTTAGAAAAGTCACAAGCTGCTCCGGATATTTTCCGGAGTTTCCTTGATGTTTGCGTTAATTTCTGCGATCGCAAAATCCCGGAGGGACCTTTTAGTTCTATCGTTTATTTATTTACTTATTTATTTATTTATTTATTAGAAAAGGTTTTTTCTTGTTTTTTTTTGTTTGTTTGTTTGTTTGTTTCCTTGTGCCTTGGTACTATTGAGCGTGGCGTAGAACAAGACACATTCATTCAGTCGGTTAAGCGTCGTCTTAAATTGGAAGTAGAGAGCCTGCCCGCTGTGAGCAGATTGTACATGCCGAGGAATGGGATGAGGGGATTACAGATTTCCACACTGCAGAAAAATTTGGTTCGGTGTATAAACTGCCTGAAGGTGAGTGAGCAGAAAACAAATTTCTGACCTCATTTCTTCCGGAGATGAGTTGAGATTAGGGACTTCATTACTTTGTTAGTTTCTGTTCGCTTGCATCACCTCACCAGTCTCTCAATCTCCTCCCTTTTGGACTTGAGACAAAAAAAAAAAAAAAAAGCACTTCCTGTTACAGTCGGATTCTTTAAAAAAAATATCTAACATTAGATGTTATTATATCAACAAGTATCTATTTTTCTTCGTTAAATAGCAACACGTTTGTTTCGTTTATTCTTAGTTTTTGAATGCACGGAGTGTCGGCCGTACGAGTCCCTGAGAATGACCGGTTGCTATAGAAACAATAACGTATTAGGACTAGAATGTTAATCTAAACCTGCAATCTGAATTGAAGCCGGAACTATTGCTACGGTTTCTGGTACAGAACGCTAATCAACACCTTACAACCAGTCAGAGTAGAGAATTCAGTAACACCATGGATTAAACTCGGATCGTTTACGTTCCAGTCAGGGCTTTTGGCAGACGCTTACATTTCTTGAGGCGTCGTTTCATACCGATGGCATGAAAAACGAGAGCAGTAGTTCTAACTTCGAGCATGGTATAGGGTTTATGTCTGTGTTCATTTTATAGGACTCCGACAATTAGCTTCAAATTGAAATAGACTTTGTTATGGAAATTAGCCAGCTCTGCAGCCTTGAGCAAGTAATTTCATTCTTACGGTGAACCCAATATGCGTAATGTGCTCCGTGATTCCGTACGCGTCTTGATGAAAACAGATGCCCAAATTTTAGATCGCTGAATGAAAGGAAATCCATCTTCCTGCCATCCTGACACAGCCTGCTCTGAGCAGGTCTCTTTACATCATATCTGTAGAGATGAAAATGGCTGGCTTCAGTTTTCTGTTTCACGTCTTCAAGAATCATAAGACGTTCCTTCTTCAAACTTCCATTTGTTTTATACCTGTTTGTCTCTCTTTATCTGTTTCTGACTGTTTATACCTGTTTTTTATTTCTGTAAAGCTGCTTTGAGACAATGACTATTGTAAAAAGCGCTATACAAATAAAATTGAATTGAATTGAATTGAAGTCCCAGGAAGACCACGAGTAAAATGACTTAGGGTTAGGCCAGAAGGACAGTTTTTTGTTGTTGTTGTTGTTGTTATTGTTGTTGTGTTTTGTTTTTTTTTGTTGTTGTTTTTTTTATACATTCTTTACAAACGTGAACATGTTGGTGGACAACTAGAGCTCGGTATGAGGATATAGAATCAAGGTGTGATACAGGTTTTTTCAGAGGAGCGTGAGAAGCAGTAGAATAAGACCGGTTTGAGACAGAACGACTCATAGTGCCAGAAATGCAACTATATCTGATCATGTCTTACCATGCTAGCTAATAAAAAAAAACAACATGCCGATTAATTTATACGGTCAAAAAAGTCACGTTTCCACTACAGGAACTTTCCCCAGGAACTTTTTCTGAGGTACTCCAATTGTCTAAATTAAGTTCCCCCTCAGGAAGTTCCTACTCAAGAGGTAGGGACCTTTGAGGGTGGGTCTTGTGCACTGAATATGCTGATTGGTTGAGTGCAAGCAGCCTTCTTCTTCTTCCTCTTCTTCTCCCTCTTCTTCTTCTTCTTCTTCTTTTTCTTCTTCCTCTTCTTCTTCTTCTTCTTCTTCCTCTTCTTCTTTTTCTTTTTCTTTTTCTTCCTCTTCTTATTCTTCTTCCTCTTCTTCTTCTTCCTCTTCTTCTTTTTCTTTTTCTTCCTCTTCTTATTCTTCTTCTTCTTCCTCTTCCTCTTCTTCTTCTTCTTCTTCTTGGGCCTAAACATACCCGAAAACTCATGAAACTTGTCAGACGCGTCAGAACCGGGGAAAATTTACATCTGATAGGGGTTCCAGAATCGAGTGTGGCAAAATGGATCCATAGCGCCACCTACAACATTTCACAGATGTGTGCCTCGTGCTACGTTTCACCTACATGTATGAAATTCGGTAAACATCTGTACCATGGCCATACATACAAAAATGTCTCTTGAACCCATGCCCTAAACTCAACAGGAAGTCAGCTATTTAGATTTTGCACGTACATTTTTGCCTCGTACTTTAGCGAACTCCTCCTAGAGATTTCATCAGATCGCCATCACTTTCGGTCAGTCTCATCTAAATCCATAGCCGATGATAAATTGCGTATATTTTGAGTTTTGGCTGCACGGCGTGGGCGTGCATGGTCTCTCAAACCTCGATGTTTCACCACGAAAAAGGAAGATGTTATAACTCAAACAGAGAATGTCCAATAATAAAAGTCCCAGCCTGAAGACGTCTACGTGCCAAGATTCATTGATAGTCATAGCGCCACTTCCTGGCAACAGGAAATGATTCATTTTACATCGTGATGCACTCCTAACAACATGTAAGTGCTAAAAAAGTGCTTAAAAATTTGAATGGCATTCTCCTGGCAGAGCGGCCCCAACGTGCACCCGGGTGCGAGGGCCCGTTCATCGCTACTTGCAGCTTTAATTGTTCATTGTGATTTGAATCAACACAATGGGGTTTCTTCAAAAATACGGCGAATGGACCGACGACGAGGTTCAGGCCTTAATGCGTGCGCGTTCTTCTCCGCCATCTCGGAAATATCTGATCAAATCCATTTGCTTGACATTACCAGCATTCTGAATTCCCTTTACTTCCACTGCTCGTCTCTTTTCCAGCGTTTTTTTTTTCTCAATGACCTTTTTAGCAAATACAGCGCAACCAACAGCGGCACGGCTTGAATCTCCTCCCTGCTTCTTCTTGTTGTTGTTGCGGTGTCGTTATCGGATTCCAGAAAATAGTCTGTCCGTTTATAAAACACGAACCTCCACCCAAAGACATTTCATGCCGGGATTCGAACCCGAGCCACGGCAGCGAGAGCGCCAGATCCTAACCGCCAGCTTGGTTACAGCAAACTCTTTTGTTGATATTCAAAGGTTTGCGTTACAATCAGTTCTGCTAAGCCGAGCAAATATTTAACACCGTTGCGTCATCAGTCAGCTTACTTTGTGTCAATAATCATACTTTTATATCCTCGCCAAGGACTTGTCATGTGCAGTCTTACTGTACGTCATAGGACTAATTTGCTTAATCTGTGTTGTATTTTAGACCACGATGGAAACGCAGACAACGAAGGTCTGGAGGAACCGAACGGTCCCTTGAAAAAAGTTCCTGGGACGAATTGTTCTAGGTAATGTCGATGGAAACGTTGCTAAAGGCTAACATGCACTGTGGTTTTATCTTCCTCTCTGTTCAGCTAGTTGTTTCACCCCACCCAGTTCAAACTGCAGCGCTGCTTCCCTCGCTCTGCCAAGAACAACCACAAAGCCGCGACATTTCCGTTTGCTTCAGTCTCTCTCTCTCTCTCTTTTTTTTTTTTTTTTTTCATCAAATTGTTTCTGCTTTCTCTTATGACCGCTCGCTCATTTGAACTCTCCCCAAAGCGCTTTTCTCAGACCTTTTCTTTGACTACAAGCCCATTCACCTTCTTCCCTTGTGTCCAAGTCCCGTTTGGCAAGCCCATCTTTCTGGACTCAAAAACCAACAGTGTATCTGTAACCAACACTGTGTCTGTACAGAGTCCTTCTTTTCACACCCAACAGATTGGCCATAACAATAGAAACTGGAAGAGGTGCAAGAGGCTTAGACGGAGAGAAAAATGCGTCTCTGTGGGCCGTGATGTGATTCCCAGACGTTTGTGTCCAGTATTAGCAATCAAGGATGGAGAATTGATTACTTAATTCGAACTTGAATTGTTCTCACACAGCGAAAACATGAGGTGTGTTACAGCATGCTTATAAAATTCTGTAAATTACCTCAACAGGCTTGGAAATTGCTTTAGAGCGTCCTGCTGTCTGTGTACTCAGAACTGGCTCTGCAGGAGCAAGCAGGTGCTCCGGATCCTCTTATCCCCGCAGAGACTCTGTGATCTCGTATTCGTTCCGTACAGCTGATTTGTCAGAATCGTACCGAGACAAAAACGAAGAGAAGGATAGAAAGATTACGTTGGTCGGTCTCGCGTCAGCATTGGTTCTCGGAGGCTTTCGCAGCGCCGATTCTGATGTTCCTATCATTCCAAGGTTGTCCTACGTTAGTCCCGGAGGATTCATGGCTCTCTTGGCTTGTGTTTTGTGTGGCAGCAGATTGTCTCACTATTTCTTCCCATGAGGCACTGCCACTTCGGTAACGATTCTCGGGCCATAACCTTGTCACTTGTTTGACATCATCCATGTCTCCCGCTGTCTGAAAGACGCAGGTTACTCAGCTGTACATGGTACAGGCAAGGCAACAAACGCATCCCTGATGAGAACATGTGGTATTTTGCGTATTAGAATAGCCAGGTAGTTATTGCCATGAGAAGAAGCAGCTTCGCTTCAGTGTCAAATCTGTCTCAGATTGTCAGTTTGTCCTAATGTCCAAGGTCTCCTTTTGAGACCGCTTTCGTTCAAGATATGCTCACTATTCACGATTTTTAAAAAATAAATAAAATCATGCCGGGACTATGAGCCGTTTTGTATCGCGAACATCCTCCCAGTCCTGATTAAAGACTCCAGACAGTTCTCTACAGTTTATCCGCTGTCCAAAGAGATCAGAGGCCTGGAGGAACTCCAGCAGGACTCCTGACTGACCGCCTATGTTCTCCGAGCAGCTCGATTCTGGACCTCGTTTTCTACTCCTAAGCTGATTCTGTTTTTAGTTTTTTTCCTCTGGTTGGAGTTGAGCAAGGGATGAAGGAAAGCAGAGCCTTGATTAAGGCGCAGTCCCGAGTTAAGCTAGCAGTCGATACGCTGATCTAATTTCGGTGGAGCCAGTCGGCCGGTGTTTGAATCACATGCAGCGCTGCGAATGACTTCACGTAGACCGAGACGGCAGTAGAGTATTAAGAAGAGATTGATGAAGAGCTCGTCTCTACCGTTCTCTTTGTAGATCTCTAGAGAAACTGCAGGATGACCATTTAAAAAAAAAACCATGGAATTATTGTATCAGACTGAGCTCGTGACTATTTCTGATTATTTTGTCTGGTGTATAATCAACGTTCTCGGATAACTCCGAAGGCCAGGTCGAGCTGTCCTACCTCCTTGGCAGCCCTACAAGGACCTTCATCATTAAAATGCCACTTTTTCAGTTGTGTTTCTTCTTTCCACGGCTTTCTGAAGCTCTCTGGATATGTTCTGCGTTGTCCTTCTGGTCATCGGTGTAGGTGTTGGTTGTTTGTTTTTTTTTTCTTTCTTTTTGGATATTGATTCACCACCTCCGCACGTATCTCTTCAGGGCCGGGGATGACGTCACCGATGTTTTCTTCGAGGCTGCTCAGGCCGTGTCTTCCTTTTAATCTGTGTAGTACACCGTGCGTCTGAACATCTGGAGTCCTCCTTTGACTCCATCGTTCGGCTCGGCTACGGTTCTGTCAGAGTATTAAAAGTCGGGGTTTTGAGAGAGGAACGTTTCCCAGAACGATATTTAATAACGGCAGGAAGTTGGTCGAGGGCGAGAAAACACGAGTGTAATAAGAAGAGAGGCATTCTCATGTATCTTATTTCGCGAAACGTTTCTTTTTGGCGTGAATTTAAACGCGATCTTCTGAAACCCCTGACCTCGTTCTCTTTTCCTCTCTCCTCAGATGATGCAGTTTGCTTGGGATAATTACAAGCGCTTCGCCTGGGGCTCCAACGAGCTGCGGCCCGTCTCCAAGCAAGGGCACTCCAGTAATCTGTTTGGTGAGTACACGTGTGTGGCGTTTCTCTCGCCCTGAGCCTGTGATTCATTTGACCACAGCAGCCCTTCGTTTTC